>PVLC010016845.1:0-34668 GCA_004027655.1 Graphiurus murinus
AGGTTCACTTCAGTGAGTGACCTTGATATGATTGTGTAGGTACATCATGTGCTTTAGGGTGTCCCTCTGCCCCATGAATCCACTACAATTAAATCAATTTCTTTGCTTATCGAGGATCTCTCTTTTTCATCTAGAGACCCTCCTATGCCCCATCTTCTCCCTAGCATCCACATATTAGGGAGAACATATGCTTCTTAACACTTTGTGACTGACTAATCTCACTCAACATAATGTTTTCCAGTTGCATACATTTCCCTGCAAAGAACATGATTTTATTCTTCTTTATGGCTGAGTAAAATTCCATTGTGTACATATCCCATAGTTTTGTAATCCATATTATACTTTATATATTTGTAAAATTAGCTTTATATTTATAAAATTATACTTTATATATTTGTAAAAATTGTATACACATAAGCTAATGTGGTAAATATGCAGCCCCAGGGAAGAAAGCAATCCCAGCCATTTGGGGCTAAATTATTGGGTAAAAATATCTAGCTAAATTTTTTGAGAATTTGTAGCTGTTGTTTTTTAGCTGTGATGTTATATAAGCATATATGATATACAAACATATGACACATCCCCCAATGCAGCTTTCCCTTAATAAATCTAAGGTAGAAGAAAACTATCAAAAGGATATTAAGAAGAATTCCATTCATGTCAACATATAAAAATGTAGAAAATTGCAAAAAGGACAAACACATAAGGAATCTAAAATAGTCAAATTCATAGAAGCAAATATTAGGATGGTGATTACTAGTAACTTGTAGATAGAAAAACAGGGAGGTGATGGATGTTTTTGGAATAAACTGTGAAGATCGTTTCATGGTTATATCCTTATTTCCAAACTTACCAAATTGTATACATAATAAATATGTACATTTTTTGTATGTCAATAATACTTCAATATAATAGCTAATAAAATTTAAAGAAGCACTGCAATCTCATGAAATCGAAAGTGGCAGGCAAAATCATGATTATAATCTCATCAGAGAACTGAATGTGTAAAGAAAATCGTTATAGTTAGATATAAAATAGCCCCTGAAGAGCTCATAAATTGGTATTTGGAGTTGATGCAACTGAGTCATGAGGGTTGAAATCCCAGCACTGGATAAATCCATTGTAACGAATTTCTCTGGGTGGTGGCCTAGGCCAATAGAATGTGGCTGGAGAAGGTGGGTTTCTGGGGGGGTGGCTCCTCATCCCCTTCCTTGATCTCTGTATCTGGCCTCCATGATGTGAGGCTGAAGCCTTATGCTCCCCCGCTCTCCACTTCCCACCCCCATGCCCTGAGATCTGTGAACCCGGCCTCGCATGGACTAAGCCTGAAACCATAAGCAAACAAATCTTCATTCCTCTAAATTGCATGGTAAGTCTTTGTGTTATAGCAGTGAAAATGCTGACTAATACATAAATGAAATCCAAACTATAAGGAATCCAACCTAGAAGACAAGACATTACTTTCATCCTCAGCAGAGCACATGAAGCAGAGAAAGTTGTCATAAATGAGGACTAGCATTTAAAATCTAAAGGACCCTTTCTCATGTTCCTATTCTATTGCAAAAAACTAGATATATGACATTTTCCGCTTCTATGACCCTTCCTAATTTATCCTATCATAGAAAAAGCACTCTACAACACAGTGAAACACAAAAGGTAGAGAAATTACTCAAATTAGAATTGGTTATATGAGGTTGGCAAATGTATCCCTAGTACTTTTGTTCTTTAACTACTGTGTGTGTGTGTGTGTGTGTGTGTGTGTGTGTGTGTGTGAGAGAGAGAGAGAGAGAGAGAGAGAGAGAGAGAGAGAGAGAGAGAAAGAGAGAGAGAGAACTGAGGATTGAACTGAGGGGCATTCTACTCCCAAGCAAAACCCCAGCCATACTTTATTTTTTGTTTGGAAACATGATTGGCTAGGTTGCTAAGAATCTTACTATGTTGCTGCTGCTGGTCTCCCACCTGCTATTGTCTTGTCTCAGCCTCCCAAGTACTGGAATTTCAGGCATGTGCCACCACACCTAGTTCTTCTTTAACTTCTTAAGAGTTGGTTTTGTTCACTATACTTTTTCAACTCATTAATGTTTAAATTCAGCATTTTACTAAAAGTCCTCTTGTTAGGGTTACCAATGACTTCCTTGCTGCTAAGTGAAATGGATCCTTTCTCATCCTTTTCCTTCTGAACCTCCAGACTATTTCTAATACCACTGACTAATTCCTTCTAATAGCCAACCATTTCTTTTAATGGATTTCATGACACCACTTTTCTGGTTTTCTTTGTACCTCTCTCTTAACCATTTTTTATTTATGTGTCCATCTTTGTTCTCACTTATTATCCTTCTCATTTTGTTTGTTTGTGGTACTAGGGATTGAACTAAGGGCCGTTATGTCTCTGAGCTACATTCCCAGTCATTATAGGAAACAGGGTCTCACTAGGTTGCTGAGAGTCTTGTAAGTTGCTGAGGCAGACCTTGAACCTGCAATCCTCCTGTCTCAGCCTCTGAAGAAGTAGGATTACAGGTATGTGCCAAAAAACCCAATAGCCTCCCTTATTTTTTCATGTTCATGTTTATCTGCATGCTATTCTAAGCATTTTTGTTAATACATACTTGTCCTGCATGGTCACATCTATTGACATATGTCTCATGATTTATAATTTCAAATTGTTCTGTATCCCAGTTCATTTCTTTATCCCCTCTTTCTCACATAGAAATAACTAATACAATTTTCATATGTCCAAGCATTCAATAACACTTAACATCATCTGACCACTACCAGTGACCTAAAGTAATCTCTTAGATATTGACTGAAAATAATGTACACTACATCATTTAATTTTAATGTCAAACTTTACTTTCTCCCTTAGAAAAATAATATTTTAGTGTCTTTTTTATGAATGCATCTGTACACACACAAATTTGGATCACTGAATTTTAATACATCTAGTGTATGTTAAACATTTGGGGTTCCATTCCTAAAGATCTTATAGTCTTCTGGCATCTTGGAAAATTCTGATATTCACATTTTCTGTAATATATTGGCAATAGACCAAAAAAGTTACAGTCTGTAGTTATAAATTCAAATGTACAGTGCTCTAAAGGCCTTGATCAATTTCTCTAGATAATTTACCTGGGCAAAATTTAAATTTTCTAAATCTATTGTATTGACAAGTTTCATTATGTTTGAATATTTTAACTACTCTTTGGAAGGTCCCTAGTCTTTTGATGTGTCATGTTCATTCTTACTGAGATCTGAGATTACTAGCAAACTCCTCAGATCTAGTCCGAACTAATCCAGTTGGCCAGGCATATGATCTTAAAGCAGATTTTAAAACAATACCATTTGATATGTATTTGGAAATAGATGTAGATATAGACAAAGACATAGCACCACATTGGTTGTGAAAGTCTTTTTGTTCTTTTATACATATATGAACTACTTGGTAGTAGAACTTTAGTTTCTTGGGCTCAATTTTAGTGATATTCTAGATTCCTCTTCACCTCTTGTTTATCTCATGCAATGCTATTGCCTATGATCTCCTCTACTATAGCTGTCATCTCACTTGCAGCAGCAGCCTGGAATTGTTTCCCTTGTTTATATTATCTTTGCCCCATCAGAATCTATACTTTATGTGAGCAAACCTCATTCTTCAGCTATATACTCTGTACCTAGAACAGTGTATGAGACACATTAAAATGAATTAAGAGTTCTTTCATTCTCTTTTGCCAAAAGGTACTATGTGTGATATATTCTCAAATGTTGAATTAAATTTTGTATTTTCAGTATCTATCTGTTTAGTTGCTCATTTAAATTATCTATGTAGTTCAAAAGAGAAATGATGAACCCTGACAGATTTTATTATTAAATAAACATTATTTTTCACATTTCATTACACCAATCATACTGTCAGTGCAGCATGAAATCAATAAAAACTATTTTTAAACATTTAACATGACTATCCAAGGACAAATCGGTTAAAATTTCACTTTCACTTCTTTCCCAGCTATGATGTATAGATTGATAATACTAGAATAAAATATCTTTCTTCCATCTGCAAGAATAAATGACTCAGTCACTATGAATGACAATGCAACAATAAAATAAAATATAAAATATAACTTGCCAGTTGCGCTAAATATTTTTTCTAGCAACATGCAATTATTTCACCAGAAAGACCAAAATCAAATATTATTGACACAAAGAAGTAGTTATAATTTCATCACTATGCCTGTTTGTATATCCATTTCTCAGTACCTTTTAGACATATCCAGATTCAATAATGAAAACCTAGGATTACTTAGGAAATAGTAATTACAGGTTTGTAAAGACTGGATTGCAACCTTCAGCAGAAAGCTCAAGTGCCAACAGCATGATATCACTATTCAACTGTTTCTTATAATAAGTTGCCTTCAAAAAGTCAGCAGGTGAAATTAAAATCACATTTCTTAACATCTCATAAAACCTTCACAGTTTAATGCAGCTGAGCACACTCCTGATGATTTTACTCCAACAACATTCTTGTATTCATTAGATGAACATAAAGAAAGTAGAGCTTAAACTGTGAAATTTTATTGTTATTTTATTTCAGCATTATATTTAAGATTTAACTGTGATTATTAGGATTTCATTAAAGCCCTCATGTTTACTAAAGGAAAAAGGAAAATAATTCATGCACATGAAGGTTAAAAAGTCAAATTTCATAAGCCATATGTTTACTGTGTTTGGGTATTGTTTTTATCTTGATCTGAAGCTACACTGACTAAACATGATCTTAAGATAATTGTTACGAAAAGCAGAATGGAACATGCTTCACATAACCACATCCAACTGGTATAGAGAAAAAATGAGCATGAGCACTATCTACTTAGTTTCCTTTTGTTCCAGCTCCACTTCACTACAGGTATAAACAAACTGCAAGCAAAGTTGTTATGGGATTCAGTCATGTTTGCAAGGCAGACAGTGGATTAGAAGCACTGGCTTTGATACTTGGAGAAAGGACAGGGAGCAAGTAGAGAAAAGAAATACCTGGGAGTCTCTTTCTATCCTAAACTCAGTATTTGTTGTGCCTAGAGATGTGGTACCCAAATTTTAAGATTCATAAGGATCACTCAGGGAGGTAAACAGACTATTGGATCTTAGTCTGAAGCCAAATAACTGGAACAAGTCTTATAATCTACATTTTAACCAGAATTCCAGGAAGTTGTAATAATTCACATTTTGATAAACACTAAGTTAGAATTAACCCTCAGGATCACTCTGTCACCACTGACCTGCAGACTGCTCTTGTAGCCTATGCCATGGCTTCCAGGGTGTGCAACTGGAATTATGCTTTTGATTTTTGATGATAGCCTTCCTGCCTTATAAAGTTGAAATGTTTTCCTAGTTCCTGATAAAAATATATACCTTATCTGGATATGCATTCTAACACTTATTATACTAGTATCTGCTAATATAAAATAACTGAAATATTGAAATAGGCATATACATAAGTTAATACAGTCTCACAAAGGGCCTAAGAAATATCTTAAATAATCACAAATAGCCTGAGATACACACACACACACACACACACACACACAGTGAAATCTCAAGTGTTAAATTTCCCTATGTACTTATGTGAAAAAAAACTAATCTAAATTATATAAGAAAGTTTTCACCTGTGCCTATGTTTTGAAGTGTTGGCCCTATGCCCTCTTCAAGTAGCTGCAAGGTCTCTGACCTGACTTCCAGGTCTTTGATTCACCTTGAGTTGACTCTTGTGCTGGGTGAGAAAGTGGGGTTTATTTCCATTTTCCTACATATGGTTAACCAGTTTTGCCAACACCATTTGTTGAAGATGCTATTTTTTTTTCAGTGTATATTGTTGGCTCCTTTATCAAAAATCAATTGACTGTAAGAATGTGGGTCTGTTTCTGAATCTTCTATTCTTCTCAATTGGTCTATGTATCTGTTTTTGTGCCAATATCATGCTGTTTTTATTACTGTGGCTTTGTAGTAGAGTTTGAAGTCAGGTATTGTGATACCTCCTGCCTGGTTATTGTTGCTAAGAACTACTTTGGCTATCTGGGGCTTTTTGTTGTTCCAAATGAATTTAAGGACTGATTTTTCTATGTCTGTGAGGAGTGATGTTGGTAACTTAATGGGTATTGCAATGAATCTGTAGATCAGTTTTGGGAGGATGGCCATTTTGATGATATTTATTCTGCCTATTCAAGGGCATGGAAGATCTTTCCATCTTCTAAGGTCTTCATCAATTTCTTTTTTCAATTTTTTATAGTTTTCCTTATAGAGATCTTTTACCTCATTGGTTAGGTTTTTCCCTAAGTATTTTATTTTGGGGGGTGCTATTGTAAGTGGAATAGTTTTCTGGATTTCTTTTTCAGTGGGATTTATGGTTGGCATATGGGAAAGCTTCTGATTTTTTAAGATTGATTTTGTATCCGGACACCTTACTGAATTTGTTGATCAGTTCTATAAGTTTTTTGGTTGACTTTGTTGGGTCTTCTAACTATAGTATCATGTCATCTGCAAAAAGGGATAGTTTTAGTTCTTCTTTCCCTACTTTTATCCCTTTGATTTCCTTCTCTTGCCTTATTGCTCTGGCTAGAGTCTCAAGTACTCTATTGAAAGAAGAGATGATAATGGACATCCTTGTCTTGTTCCTGTTTTTAATGGGCACTCCTTCAGTTTTTCTCCATTTAATATGATGTTGGCTGTGGGCCTACCATATATTTCCTCTATGATGTTGAGGTATGTTCCTTCTATTCTGATTCTCTACAGTGCTTTTAGCATGAATGGGTGTTGGATCTTGCCAAATGCTTTTTCAGCATCAATTGAGATGATCATGTGATTTTTGTGTGATTTTTGTCTTTGATTCTGTTTTATGTGGTGAATTACATGGATTGTTTTTTGTATGCTGAACTATCCTTGCATCCCTGGAATGAACCCAACTTGGTTATGATGTATACTTTTCTTGATGTGGTTTTGAATGCACATTGCTAGTATTTTGTTTATTAGTTCTGCATCTAAGTTCATCAATGATATAGGCATATAGTTTTCTTTTCTTGAGCTGTCTTTATTTGGCTTTGGTATTAATGTGATGTTGGCTTCATAGAATGTGTTTGGGAGGGTCCCTTTTCTATTTCACAAAATAGTTTGAGGAGTATTGGGATTAACTCTTCCTTAAATGTTTTATAAAATTCACTTGGAAAACCATCTGGCCCTGGGTTTTTGTTTGATGGTAAACTTTTATTGCTGTTTCTCTTTGAATGTTATTGGTCATTTTAAGTTTTCTATATCTTCTTGATTCAATTTAGGAACTTTCTCAAAAAGACCCCCAAGCACAAGCAACTCAAAGGAAGATCAATACATAGGATTGCATTAAACTGAAAAGCTGTGCAGCAAAGGAAACTATCAAGAACCTCAACAGAGAGCCCACAGAGTAGGAGAAAAATTTTGCCAGCTACTCTTCTGATAGAGGTCTAATATCTAGGATATACAGAGAGCTCAAGAAAATAACAGCTAAGAAAACAAATAACCCAATCAAAATATGGGCAAAGGATCTAAATAGACAACTCACAAAAGAAGAAATACAAATGGCGAATAAATGTATGAGGAAATGTTCTACGGACAACAACAAATGCTAGTGAAGGTTTGTAGAAATGGGAACCCTAATACATTGTTGGTGGGATTCCAAATTAGTGCAACCACTTTGGAAAACAGTATGGAGGTTCCTCAGACAAATGGAAATGAAGCTACCACATGATCCAGCATTACCACTTCTGGGTATCTACCCAAAAGAACGGAAACCAAACTATCAGACCGATGCATGTGTATCTATGTTTATAGCTGCAAAATTCACAATTGCCAAACTATGGAAACAGTCAAGATCTCCATCGACAGATGAATGGATTACAAAACTATGGGATATGTACACAATGGAATTTTACTCAGCCATAAAGAAGAACAAAATCATTTGCAGGGAAATGGATGCAACTGGAAATCATTATGTTAAATGAAATTAGTCAGTCACAAAGAGTAAAATAGGATTTATTCTCCCTAATATGCGGATGCTAGGGAGACGATGGGGTATAAGAGGGACTCCAGATGAAAAAACAGAAACCCTAGATAAGCAAAGAAGTTTACTTAACTAAAGGTGATGGACTGGGGGGGGGCACTCTAATGCACATGATGTACTTTCACAAATATATCAAAGTCAATCACTAAACTGAACTTGAGAAGGAGGGAGGGCAAAGGAGTGGGATGGAACTGGGGAAGGGGTTAAATGAGAAATGTGTGCATCATATATATCCTTTATCAGTTTCTACCTAACAAAGATGTATGATTACAATGTAGCAATTAATTAAAAAAATAACTTATATAAGATAGAAAAAATTGTAACTACATGGGTTAGCATAGAATTAGCTGCTGAGCTTTAATATAAATGAGTATGCACTATAATATTTAGGGAAAATAATCTATAAACACAAAGTGCTTTTAATCTTTGTATAGTGCTTTTAATCTTTGAATTATTGGCCAGAAAAGGAACAGAATTCTCTCTATATTTTTCCCTTAAAATTATTCTGTTTTTCACTAAGTAATATTAATAGATGACCTTCCTCATGTAGGTTTTAGAAATTAAAAATAAAACATTAGACTGTTCATTATTATAAAGTACAAGTAGTTATGTTGTAAGGTACTGTAGCTCTGATACTCCACAAAATACACATTAGGGAAAAGATTAAGGAAACAGCCAGGGAATATACAGAGGAATTTCGGTAAGGGAATATACTAACGTGGAACTTTGATTTGAAAGATCAGACATTAAATGACCATGACAAAAGATAATAAAATCATGAGCAATATGATAGGATAAACAAGGTATTCATTATCAAATCTCAACATGTTTTTAAAAAGCTTACAACCATTTCCAGATCAGTGAAGCAAGGGAGAAAATAGGTCATAGGAAGACACTAGACAAAGAAGGAGAAACCTTAGATGAGCAAAGAAGGTGACCTAAATGAAGATGATGTGAGGGGAAGGAGGAAGGGAAACACCCTAATGCATATGATGTACACTGTACATTCACAAACATATCAGTCACTAACTTGAACATGAGAAGGAGGAGCAGGGAGAGAAAGGGGTGGGAATTGGGGAAGGGCTAAATGAATGTTGTGTGCATGTATGCCTCTACCAGCTTGTACCTCATTAAGATATATGATTGCAATGCACCAATAAAAAAAGAAATTCTCAATAGTAAAATTTATTCTACCATATGTGTTATACTTAAAAATAAAAAAAAGAAATAGAGGAAGAAGTGGCTGAGAAAAGAGGAAATATGAAAAGTTGAGGGTGATAATATTCTAATCTTACAAAGAGGGAGGTCAAGTTTAATTTCTAGAGTTGATGGAAATGGCATAAAAGTATAATTAAGCTATGTAAAGTTAAAAACATAATCAAGGAATAAAAATGGTGATATAACTATATTGGATGGTTCTGAGGGGAAAGATGAAAATGAGGATAAGAGAATGAAGTATTTATCTAGCTTTGCATAAAATCAACAAAACATGAGCAAATTAGTATTGCTGGGACACTCAGGTTGAGAGATATGAAGCATCCACTAAAACAATAAAACCCAGAAATATTTAAAAGTGCCTGTCTCTAGCTATAGTGATTAGGAAGAGAAGTGGTGGGGCCAAGGAACTGTTACTTTTAATTATAGGACCAGCTATGCCTTATCAGTTTACTTTAATATTTTGGTTTTAATTTGTTATAGTTTGTCCCTAATTTGGTCTTGAGGTCTCTTTCTTCAGAGTAAGACCTGCACTGAACTAGAATTCAAGAGATCTGAGTCATGAATATTTATAGTATGCCTTTTTATGGATGCTTCTTTACTCTGGTGAATGGCCTAAAGCCTAAATGTCCAACTTGTGGTCAAGTGTTCTTCTCACAGGGAAATTGTTTACATGGGTGTATGCTTTTGTTCCTCTTATCTCACTTGCTTCTAGTTTATTTCTGCAATGATACTCTATAAGAGAAACATAGGAAATAAGGCTAGGTTCAGGTAGATGGGTATCAAGTCAAACACAATAAAGCAGTGAAACTAAAATGCATGAAACAGAAGGAATTTATTACTCACAGATTCAGGGAAGTTAGGGGTATTGACAGGAGGCTGATAGGAAGCCCAGAGGTGGTGGGCAGCTCCGCCAGTGGGCAGGGAGGAAGAAAGGGGACTGCAGGACTATGCTTTATTAAAGTCTATGGGTATAATCCTAGAGGCTTTACTGCCTGGGTGTGGATTAGTTTAAAGAAAACCTCTATGAAAGGGAGAATACATTTTTATGATTCTATGCTGACCATTAGGTTTTCCTACAGATAGGAGCTATTATAGTGTCTGTTGAGTTTGTAGGCAGTGTGATGGGGAACCAGCAGGCTAAGCTGTAAGCAACTACACATGGAGGGGAAGTTTTAAGTAGGTGATGGAGTAAACTAGGTTTCAACAGGTTTATATTAAGCAAATTTATGACATTTACTGTATGAATACATTTTTCTGGTTAAAAAATGAAATAATTAAATAAAATTTAAAATATGTTGGTAATTATATCAGTTCAAAAATAAGGGGCATATTCTATTTTTCTAGGATACACAGAAAAAGATGCATTATGAGATCTTACATGAGTTTCAGAATCCTGAAGGCTGAAAACACAGATTCTAAATTCATTTGGTAAAATCACTCTTACAGTCAACATTCTCACTGCTATGACCCCAAATACCCATCGTCCACACTGAGAGGAAGGAAGAGTTCTCTGCTCACAGTTCTGGAGATTCCAGAGGGTTCAGTCCACATTAGGACAAGTTACATCTGTGAAGCTCAGGGTGTGTTGGCAGGAAGCAGAAAGAGAGCACATGGTCTCTGCTCACATCACAGAGGCCAGAAGGAGAAAGAGAAAGAGAAAGAGCACAAGAGTGAGATCGAGAGCGCAAGAGAGAAAGACAAGAGAAGAGGGATTATATATAGTTCCCAAGGCCACAACTCCAGGGAGCCCTCCTTAGCAACCAAGCCCTGCCCCCAACATGGCTGCCTTTTCTATATGAGGTCTGAGGGACTACATCCAAACCATAACAACTACCATGAGAGATATAGGACTAGAACCCCCAGGGAGTTATTGTATCATCTATGATCTAGAAACTGGCCATGATTAGGAAGTTCTCATGATGAAGATATGGCCCTGCCTAAGGGAACCATGATCTTGGTAAGGTACCCTAGAGATATTAGATAATTTCTACCAGGTGCTTATTTGCAGAAAAATCTCAGAAGCATAGTCTAGATTTCATTCCCATCCAAATTTTACTCAAAAGGCATCTAATTGGCAGAACCTAAATTACAGACAGAACTTAAGCTTCAAGCGATTCTGGGAAATTTATCTTTTCAACTTTTCAGCCTTTGTAGTAAAGAAAGGTCAGGTAGAAGCAGGTGAGGAACATCAATCCATCACAGCTACTATGTACATAAAGGAATATGAAATTTTAATCTCTTGGGATTTACCAAGAGGAGAATACACCATAAAAGAGGACACTATTATGAGTATGCGATGCCTGCAAAAACTTAGTATTAAGACAAAGTATTATTTTACTTTTTGTAAGTAGCAATCCAAAATAAAAATTCAAATACTCGGTTTTGCTTATTTCTCACCCTAACCACAGCAGGCAACAGAAAGGTGTGCTTTAATCTCCCCATTGAAATTGTGATACCTATTTCAATTTAGTTTAACTATCATTGTCATTTTATTCAGTGTTTCATGTAATGTTGAAATTGAAATTAAATTGTCTCTTTGAATGCAGGCAGCTGGCATTACTAATCTTGTTAGGGAAAATATGTGCTTGCATATCTATAGCTATGTTAATCTTTACAAAGGTTTTGCATAGTATTTTCTGTGTTTACTACCTTAGCAACTCAAGTTTGTTGGAATACTCATCCTGCCCTCACATAACAAAGCAAAAACTAAATTATTATTTTGGTTCCTATCAGTCAATGTAGTTAATGTCTCTAGGATACAACAGAGTATTCTACTTGGCTCAGCACAATCACACAAAATAAGAAACAATGTCTGCTCTCGGGATTCAGTCCAAGGGGCTGGAACTGGATTAATGAGTGGAAATCAGATTAAAAGTATCTTGCTGGGCATGGTGGTGCATGCCTATAATACAAGTACTTAGGAGGCAGAGAAAGAAGGATCATAGGTTCAAGGATAGCCTCAGCAATGTAGTGAGACTCTCAGCAACCTAGAAAACTCTGCTTCAGAACAAAAAATCAAAAAGGGCTAGAGGTATAACTAGAATGTGGATTTAATCAGACTCAAAAAAATATTAAAGATTAAAACTATGCATGGTAGTGCATGCCCTGAAATTCTAGTACTTGGCAGGCTAAGAAAGGAGGATTGCAAGTTCAAGGCCAGCCTCAGCAACTTAGAGAAACCCTGTTTCAAAATAAAAATAAAAAAGGGCTGGTTATTTATCTAGGAGGTAAAATAATCATGGGTTCAATCCTTAATGCCAAAAAATAAATATATAAGTAAAATGAGTAAAGGTACCGCAACCAAGGTTTTATTGATAATGAACAATGGATTCTGCTGCTGACTATATATTGTCTACAGAGGTACCTGTAGTAGTCACCTATCTATCACTATAACAAAATTAATAACATTAACAGTGAGAAGATTTATTAGGCCCACAGTTTTAGAGGCTTGGGTCCATGGTGGCTTGGCCTAGTTGGCTTTAGGCCTGTGGTGAGACAGAACATCATGACAGAAACATGTGTCAGAGGAAATTGTTCAACTTATGGCAGCCAAGAAGGAGAGAGAGAGAGAGAGAGAGAGAGAGAGAGAGAGAGAGAGAGAGAGAACTCTCATCATTAGGCTTTGAATCCATGCGTGACAAGTGGATTAATCCATTCCTGAGATTGGAGCCCTCAGGATCCAACCTCCTAACCTCCTTCCAATGGCTCCACATCTGAATATTGCTGCACTGGGGACAAAACCTTCAACACAGGAGCCTCTGGGGGGCATATAAGATCCAAATCATAACAATAACCATCCCTCAAGATATAAGAAATAGGTGAAATTAATCAGAAAGAGAATTAATCAAAAGAAAATTCATACTTGAAAATAAATTTGTAAACCAAATAAAGAAACTAATGACAAAAAGAGAGAAAAACAAAGTAAATTTTATGAAAATAATATCAATTTAAGATTTAATAAACTAGGATATTTTCACTAAGAATAAGAACTAAATAGCCAAGATCATTAGCTTAAGTGGTTTAATTCTATTGAATTATTATTTAAATGTACAATATACCATGCAATCATTTCCTTCTAATTTTAAGAAAAGAACAATCATAAACTAATTCTTACACTGGTCCAGATATATTAAGGACAGAATTTGTTCTTTAATTCTGCTTTGACCTTGGGCTATGCTCACCATCAATTAAATGCCCTGTCAAATCGCCTTTACCAAGTTCTAATCATGGGACTTCCACCACACCTAGCACAGAGTTACATATCAGAGATAAGAGAATATGTTTTAATAACTGATGAGATCATTAAACTCCATCGATGCTGTCAGGGTATGCTAACTAGAAAAATGTACAGAAATATTAGAGGACCAATGATGCAAAAGAAAAAAGGCTCAATGTGGAGAGTAAATGGCAGCAGTTCTTCTGAATGGTTCATGGTTCTATGACCGCAGAACAAGTACAATGAAAATATTTTTACAGGAAAAGAACTGTTTCCACTTACGCCAAGTAAGAACTAGAATATTTGAATAGATTTTTATCCAAGTACTAGTAATTTTAGCATCTGTATGTATCGCTGAAGATAAAAATTATATAAAGTTGTTTATAATAGGACTTATACTTTCATTTTTCTTGTTTATGTTACATAGATTATACAGATAAAATTATAAACAGTAAATATATCCAATTATATAGATATGTATCAATTATACAGATAAAATATATAGTATATAAATTATATAGATAAAAATATTTAAATAGTAAATATATCTGATTAGTAACTGTCAGCAGCATGAGCTTTTTTATATGTTCTGCTTATTTTTATATTGAACTAACAAAATAGCCACTATCTATGTTTAAGATTCATATTTTTAAAATTTAAATAAAAAGAGAAAATACTGACATGAGAAGGAAAGGAACATAAACTCATATCCATATGATTTTATGTAGTTTTTTAAAAGACACTTTTATGTTCCCAAAGAAACTAAAACCCATTTGTGTTTTATCTGTAAGAATATAAACATAAATTCACTCAAGTTCTATTTATTAAGAAGATTTGAATACAAGTACTTCTGAAACATGCACAAAAAATGTTTTTTTCATTTAGGAATATGTTCTCTTTGAAAATATCCCATGAAATATTGTTGAGAAAAACAACTCTACTCCCTATGGCTATTGTATTTTGTAATCTGATATATATGGCTATGCTGTTGGTTTATGATGGATACAAGCAGAAAAAGAAAAGTTGGTAAAATTTTAAAATAATCCCAAGAATTAAAGCAGTTATTTTTAAGAAAAAGGTACTGCTAACAATAATCTGCCAATTTAAATAAATTAGTTGCTATACAGGACTTAGGTGTATGTGTGTGTGTGTGTGTGTGTGTGTGTGTGTGTGTGTGTGTGTGTTTTACTGGGAAATGAACCCAGGGGCATTCAACCTCTGAGATACATTTCCAGTTCTTTTTATTATTATTATTATTTTGTTTTGAAACAGGATCTTGCTAGTTTGGTAAGAGTTTCACTAAATTTTAAGACTATTCTTAAACTTGTAATCCTCTGGTCTCAGTCTCCCAAGTATTGGGATTACAGGTGTGCACCATCACACTATGCAGGACTGATTTTCATATAGATATAAAGTTCAGAGTTCAAACCATTTTAATACAATTATACTTCTGAATAACAAAAGATGTATTACTATGGTAAGAGTTTAGAATATCACATATATTGATGCTAATTATACAAATAAAGGACTCTTTATGTCAAATCATTAAGAAATGCTCTTCAGATACTATTACTCTCAATGATTAGAGAACCTCTCAGCTTCAGATTGGCTAATATGTATGGCATTGTCATGACTTAATACCCCAAAAGACTAAAATTTCTTAATGGATAAAGTGTGATACATATTTTATTTTGATTAAGGCCAATATGTCTATGATGGAAAATATACAATACCAGGGCTCATGATTTTAGTAGATCATTTTTTCTGGGTCTGATGTTCATAGGTCAAAGCAGCATATATTATGAGGAACTAAGTCAATTAAATGTTCATCATTTCAATCAGGAGAAATCTATAACTCTGATCTTAACATCAGAGTATGAATCAATTTTATGAAAAATCAAGACATAAACAGATTAAACTTTCTTCCTCTACATTAGTTAAACCAGAGGAAAAAAAATTTCCAAGTTTTAAGTACTCATTTTGCTTAGTTTAGCATTTCAGATTTTTTTTATTATCTCAATCTAATATCCTAGGTCAAAAAATATTTCCTCTAAGCCAAATCAAGATATCCTTTTAAATTGGTCATTATAAGATTTTAATATTTTTAAATTTTAAATACTTTTATTATTAAATAAAAAATATTTGGAAATGATTTTTTTAATTTAATTTACAGTGTTAACAATAATCTTTATGAAAACATCACATTAAAAGGACACATTCTTGAGCTGGGTATGGTGGCACATACTTGTAACCCCAGTACTTGGGAGGCTGAGATAAGAAGTTCTCAGGTTCAAGGCCAGCCTCAGCTGCTCAGTGAGGCACTCAACAACTTAGTAAGACCCTGTTTCAAAAAAAGAATTTAAAAATATGACCAGGGGTGTAGCTTTGGGTAGAATGCCCCTGTGTTCAATCCCCAGTACTGTAAAAATAAATAAGCAAATACATACATACATACATACATACATACATACATACATTCTTAAGAAACAACCTAAAATGCATATGCTAAAATGATTTTAATATTAATTAGAGTATTAGAATTCAGAAACTGTTTTTTCCTATTAGCAATATTGGGGATTAAACCTAGGGCTCACACAGGGCAGGCAAACACTCTACCATTGAGGTATATCCTCAGTACCAGAAATGTTTTCTAACCACAGACCTAAATTGCCATACACTAAAGAAAAACACATAAAAAAATGAAAAATGTAGGTAAAATTCCAAATGACTTGCAAATATGAAAATTATGGAAATATAGATATTATTTATTATAAAAACATCAATATATCTATAATTTAAATATAAAATTAGGATAGTCAATAATAATTAGAAAATAGTTATATATTTAGAAAGATAGTCAGTACAGAAATTAATTTATATTACAGGTAGAAATTCAAAATAGTGGACATAATTTCATAATTGTATTGTATAACTAGTTAACTATGAAAAAAATGGAAAAATCTAATTTATTAACAAAAACTGATGAATTAAAAATAGCTTGAGATGTGAAAACATAATTCTACAAAAATATGTAGATGATCTTTGAATGAGGAAAGATTTTTTATGTCCTATAATATACAACTCTAGAGATAATTATGAAACTTCAAATAGTGGTGAAAAATATATTATAAGTTAACATGTACTTGTGCCGGCATCCTATACATGCCAAGGTTGCATTACAGTTATTATCCTGTCACCAAAAAAGGGTCAATAAGGAGAATAGAAAGTGTGTCTAATTACAATGTGGAAATCAACTAGATTAAAATCACATCACTGTCGGCTTTTTTCTTCATCTCAAAGTTTTCACATCTCTAATTGTTAACTATTTATCCTAGATGTTTTTATTATTAAACAATCCCTCATATATCCCATTGATTTAAAATTAGTATTTGTACAAAAAAGTGAACAAAAAGATATTATAGCTGATGGAGGGTCAAAAGGAATCTCTAGCTGAGAACTATGAACCATAAATGGTAATATATTTTTCTGATATGCATGTGTAATTATATCTCAATAAAGACTTGACCAAAAAATAGTAAAGGCAGAAATCCAAAAAATTTGTCAAATCATTGAAGCTTATTTTGTCCTGTGGTGTGGTTTAGTTATGATTTGTTCCCCAAAGGTTACTCTTTTGGAAGCTTGATCCCCAGGATGGTGATGGTAAGAGGTAGTAGAAAATGAATAATTCTTGTGGGACGCTGGCTAGTTGTTGTGAGAGGACCGTTATGAATGAGCAAAAGTGGCCTCTGTAGTCATGTGGCCTTTCCCTCTCACAGGTGCTCCTTCCATGGTACTATTCATAGGAATGTGACACAGCCAAGGGGACCCTCACCAGAGGCCAAATCAAGGGGGTCACTTGATCTTGGCCATTCAGCCTCAAGAACTGTGAGCTAAATAAATGTCTTTCCTTTATAGTATCCAGTTATTTTGGCAAATTTACTAATACATACTAGATATTTTCCAAGCAGTCGGAACTCAAGCTTGCATTATCACAGGCAAGCTGGGCAAAGATGTAGATGATGAGTGTGGGCCGATGAGGCAGAAAGAAAGCAAAATCCAGTTATCAACCAAAAGTAGAAAATCAAGGAGGAGATTCTTAACTACAGAGCTAAGTCCTCACAAGGTACTCGTGACCCAAAAGTATGTGCAATACTTCACTGCTGAAAACAAGAAAACATGAAACATGATGATAATATATATGTATACACACACACACACACACACACACACACACACACACACACATATATATATATATATATATATATATATATATATATATTCTATTTTGCATGTATAAATATCTCAACAAAGACTTGAGAAAAGAGGATGAAACAAATCTGCCTTGGTTTGGAGTAGAGGAGGTAAGAAAAAAAGTCATGAGCTATCCAAATCCACATTGACTAAGCAGACAAAAAGTCCTCCTGCTATGAATTTAGTATAAATTTCTCTAAGACCTGGTATTCTCTGGAAGGTAGTAAATCTTATCTGAATGAATATGCCTTCATTGTAGCCTCAAAAGTTCCCACAAATAATTTTCAAAAGAAAAAGGGAACTCACACTGAAACATACTAGGGGCACGCAGGAAGCAAGACATCATAGTGTTTGACTAGCAGAAATCAGAGCCAGGAGAAGCAGAGACGGAAAATCTAAAAGGCAACCTAAAACACACGAAGAATAGAGAGAAGTCAAAAACAAGGTTAATCACTGATTAAAATAGTAGGAGAAAAATGGGATAGAGACCAGTATTTGAAAATGCAATGGCTGAGAATTTACTAGAAGTGAAAAGACATCCAAACCAAACACACTCTAATGAAAATGCAGATTATCAAATATGAAAAGAAGTTCTTAATTGTAGCCAGAGATGAGAGAGTGATTGTTACTAAGGAGGGATGGTCAGGCTGGGAGCTGATGGCTCAACAGCAGTAATGGAGGCCAGCTGTCAGAACTGATATCGCCGATACATGTATTTTGTCACTAGTCTTGCTGTTTATTTGCCAGGTGTGTGAAAACTTCTAGCTTAGCAAATAAATACACAATTAGGAGTATTATTAGAAAAGTGAATGACTGGGCAAAATCCTTTTCTAAGTCAGATGATTTGCAATCCTTGTTTTCAACAAATTTTTGAGAGTTATCAACTTGTACATAATTAATAATAGTTTTTGATGAAAAGCCACTACGTGATTTTGACACATAACCTCAAATGAATACAAAGATTGACTGATATTGCTGTACCAAATTACTTTTATATCTATCTAGTTACTAATGTGAGCAAGGCTTTTAGGTGGTTGTGAGTGTAATGATTAAAAATTAATATATTTTAATAACATTTTACTTTTTTGTTTTAATAATACTAATTTATAATGTGAGTATGCTTTGATCAATTACATAATAATAATAAAGGAAATAAAAACCCAATCCAGGAAAAAGAAACATTTAGACCTTATAATTGTGGGAGAATTTAAAAATTTAGCACATATATATTTATGCATAATATATTGAAGGGAAGTTTCATAGGTTTATCAATAAAAGATTTTGAAAAATAAATGTTAGGATAAAATTCTGAAGAGGAAGTAAAAAGGAATTAAGAATTCAAGGAAAAGAAGGAATAGTTAACATATACTTTTAAAAATTGAATTTTGTATACTGCAAAATATCTTTCAGGAAGAAAAACAAAGATATTTCTGGGGAAAACATCAGTTATAATGTATCTTTACAAAAGAGACTTCTAAAAGTGGTGCTTTGGGCCAAAGGAAGTTGATCTCAGGATGGAGCAGAACAGATATAAAAAGCAATTCATTCTTTCACTCAACAAATACATAACTGGTGCTTCTTACATGTGCTGAGCACTGTTGTAGGTGCTTGGGACAGATCCATGAATGTAAATGTTAAAAACCAGCTCTGCATTCATAACTTACATTTTATTTGGGAGAAGAGATAGAACATTAATTTTTTGAAAGGACAATCATGTAGCATGTTACAAATTGATAGGTATTAAAGTTTTTCTGTTTAATGCAAATCCATGTATTGATCCTCATTTTAATTTCTTGTGCCTTTGGGGTCTTGTTGAGGAAGTTTTTACCCATGTCTCTATGTTGGAGTGCTGGTATTATTCCCTCTTCAAGTATCTGCCAAGGTCTGTGGTCTAATTTCCAGGTCTTTGACACATCTTGAAATGACTCTTGTGCAGGGTGAGAAAGTGGGGTTTATTTCCATGGTTCGGCATATGGATAACCAGCTTTGCCAACACCATTTGCTGAAGAGGTTTTTTTTTTCAGTGTATGGTTTTGATCCCTTTGTCAAAAATCAATTGGCTATATTTGTTTCTGAGCCTTCTATTCTGCTACATTGGCCTATGGGTTTCTGCCATACTATATAATACATATAATTACTATGGCTCTGTAGTATAGTTTGAAGTCAGATATTGTGATACCTTCTGTATCAAGAACATCAAGAGAGAGCTTTCTGAATGAGAGAATATTTTTGCCAGTTACTCATCTGATTGAGAACTAATATCTAGAATATACAGAGAACTCAAGAAACTCACTGTCAAATAAAAACAAATAACTCAATCAAAATATGGGCAAGTGAACTAAATAGATACTTCAAAAGCAGAAATACAAATGACCAATAACTGTATGAAAAGATGTTCAACATCATTAGCAATCAGAGAGATGCAAATCAAAACTACCCTGCGAGTTCACCTAACCCCAACTAGAATGGCAATTATTAAAAACACAAACAATAACAAACACTGGCAAGGATTTAGAGAAACAGGAACACTGATACACTGTTGGTGGGACTGAAAATTAGTGCAACCACTTTGGAAAAAAGTGTGGAGGGTCCTTAGAAGAATGAAAATGAACCTACCATATGACTCAACTATACCACTCCTGGGTATCTACCCAAAAGAACTAAATTACCAGAGGAATGCATGCAATTACCAGAGGAATGCATGCATATCTATGATTATAGCTGTATAATTCACAATTGCCAAACTGTGAAACTGACCAAGATGTCCATCAACAGATGAATGGATCACAAAACTGAGATATATACACAATGGAATACAAAACATAAAAACAAAATTATGTAATTTGCAGGGAAATGGAGGAATTGGAGAACACTATGCTAAGTGAGATTAGTCAGTCACAAAAAGAAAAGTCAGATATTCTTCATATTCAGAAGGTAGGGAGAAATGGAACATAAGAGGGATTCCAGACAAAGGAGAAACTTTAGTTGAGTGAAGAAGGGATCTATCTGAGGGAGATGGAAGGGAGGAATTAAGAAACACCTTAACAGACATGATGTACATACACAAAATCATCAAAGTCAATTACTGTGCTGCACATGAGAAGGAGGGGAGAGGGAGAGAATAGGAGGGAACTGGGGGATGGCCCAATGACTGCTGCATGCATATATGCCTCTATCACCCTGAACTTTATCAAGATGTATGATTACAATCCACTAAAACTTGATCCATATTAATGAATTAATAAATAAGGTAAACTAAAGGGGATCAAAATTTCTACCTAAGATAGTTGCTATTTTATATGAAGTGATCAGTGGATATGGTAAATATAGGAGAGAAAACTACAAAATTAAATAAAACAATAAAAATAATGTATTCTTAAGTTATACTAATAATAGTATGAAATTAAAATATGTAACTATAATAATATGTCAGTAAGAATATGTGAAATGTAACTAAAATGGTCTAATATCCTAATTTTTTAAGACAAAGGGTAAGCTAATCATGAATATTATAATTTAAATATATAAGACATAATATCTAAATTAATCTCCCCCAAATTAGTAAATAATTTATGAGTCACATACTTTCAGAAATAAATTTAATTTAAAATGTCTTTTTGATAAAAAGGAAGCCAAGAAAGGATATTAACATTCTCTATGTTCTTAACAATTACAAAAGTAAATGGCAGATTTATACCCAAACACATTGGTGTTATATGAACTATAAATTGATGTGATTCTCCAATTAAAAATAAATGATGAATAGATTCTACAACTTAAACTATATGCTACTTACTAAGGACTATTCTAAGGCACAATTATACAGAGAGGTTGTAAATGTGATGAAAAAAGATACACCATGAAAACTCAAATCCAAAGAAAGCCAGTATAATTATGCAAATTTTAGACAAATTAAGATTTTAAGAAAAAAAGGCCTTAACAAGAATCACTTTAAAATAATAAATCAAGTTCAATTCACCAGGTAGATAGTAGATATAGAAGTTAAATTAGAATGTGACTAATAATCTAATCTCTAAGTATATAAGGAATTTAAAATATACCTATCAAACAAGTTAGTACATATATACAATGACTAATTTAATATTTAGGAATCTGATGCTGAAATTAAAATGATCTAGAAACATTACATTTAATTTTGGTTTGATTTAAATCTGAAATCAATTTTTTCTGATTTCTTTTAGTCTAATTTGATGAATACACTTTTCCTTAACCTTTAAAATCTTTCAACACTGCTTTGCTTTAGTAAGTAGCTTACTTTTTTCTCTGAAATTTTCAATAGATCAGGTTAGCTCATTCAGAATTACGGTCCTACCAGATATGCTTGAATTGATCTTTGTTTTTGAAGGCATAGAGCATACTTAGGTTGCAGAAATACTCAGTGGATTCAATTTAAGCACCACAGAGTAGTGGCCATGTCACTTAATTTACCTATGCCTAAATTCCTTTATTTTTAAAGTGGAAATAACAATAATAATGGTAATGATAAAAAAGATTAAATATGCTTGCACATATTGAATTATTAGTGACCACAGATATGTACTCAGTAAGTTAGCTATTATTTTATTCAGATATTTTTGTGGTGTGTGTGTGTGTGTGTGTGTGTGTGTGTGTGTGTGTGTGTGTGTTTTACCGGGGATTAAGCGCAGAGTCATACTATCACGGAGCTACACTACCAGGCTAACTTTATTTTTATTTTGAAACAGGGTACTGCTAGGTTGATGAGAGTCTCACTACTTGCTGATGCTGCCTTAATCCTGAGATCCTCTGGTCTCAGTCTTCCAAGAATTGTGATTATAGGTGTGTGACACCATGCCCAGCTTTTTTAGATTATTTTCCTGTGTCCTCACTTCACTTTATCTTTCATAAAGATTAATAAAATTTCCCCTTAGTAAATATTTGTTTTGAAACTTCTTTTGATTATTACTAAGGTATCGGTGTATTAAATCAATATTTGACTTAAGGTTCAGTATCTGCTGTTTTCTGTCTAAAATTTACAAAACTTCTAAAACTCATGGCACTGTATATTTTTTAAAAACTTTTTAGAAGACAAATAGTAATTCCTGTTTCAGTTTTTTTTATTGTTGTTGTTTTGTTTTTTAAGTGTCTTTTAAGGCCTCAACAGTCTCTCATGGGGAAGAGTAAAGATATTATGCCTACAAGGGTGAAATGGGTTCCTTGTTAGAACCTTGTTTTGCCCAAAGCCCAGCTTTACCTTTACGTCTCATTTTTACCCCATACTTGTCGGTGTTCAGTCAACAGTTACTCTTTCTTTTCTTCATAATGACTTTTCCACTGTTTTCTCATTAAGGAGGTTAGCAAGCTATCTTCATAATTTTCATTTTCAACAGTCTATATCCCTATACCTACCAAAAGTCTATGGCACATCACTCAATGCTGAGATGGATTTTTCCCCATACTCACTTATTTTCATTTGCTCATTTCAATCAGCTTGAGAGGGACAAAGGCTGAATGCCTGTGCTTATAGTACATTTTTTTCCAAAAGACTTATAATAATTGACTTTTTAGAAAGAACTTGGCTGTATTCACACAAATGGTCTGAACTTTCCTCCTTTGGGTAGTTGGCTGTTCTTTTCACATTTGTGTCCTGAACAGAGCTTTCAAATTCTTAACACATTAATATTTGTTCACAGCTTCTTTATTACAGAAACTTCACTTAAATGATATAATGTCTAGCTTAGACTTTCTATTCCTGGAAACAACTGTTTAACCTCGAAATGGATATTAATTGATTATTTTATCACCCTTAATTCTAAATCAGAAAAACTTATTTTCAATAATTTATAGTTATAAATGAATTTACAGCTACAATCACAATTTGATAATATATTATGTTGACTTACTGTACATTTTTTGGTAAATGTGATATGTATTTTACAAAATCTTAATTATTAGCAAGGATAAAATAAATCTTGGTTGTTCAAAATAATTCATACCACTTTTACCCTGGAAGGTAAGATATTCTAAATGTATTATAAATTCAAATATATTAATATAAATTCCAACTATATTAATCTTTAGGGGAAAATGCAGATATATTGAATTATTACATACTATAATATAATGTCCAAGAAAATTTTTTATGAATGATACTTCACAATATGCTCCCTTAAGTGATGCATGCCAAGAATAGATGTGTCATTAAGAGATTTATTTATGAAGCATTCCCAACAAACTTGTGGATAACTTTAAAGTTAAAGTAAAAAATAAGTGGCACTTAGAGAAGAAATTATTTCAAAAATAGAGGAACAGATGTACATTCATTAATTTATTCAATCAACATTTATTCTGCAAATGAAATATTTACTATGCAAAAGACATTTTAATTCTTAAGTAACTGTACAAAAGTAACGAAATCTACATTATAAAATAAGGAGTTATGAAATTAACTTGTTGGAGACTAAGTAATGGAAGGCCAAATTAACCAACCCACCTTTTCCTACTGAGGCCACAAGTAAGAGAACTCAATAATTTGAAATCATAACACTTCACTAATCATTAGGAATAAATTGCTACTAGGATTAATTAGATGAACAAATATTAGATGAGCAAATGGGCCAAATAAAACCAGAACTGACATTCTTGTTATAAGCAGAAATAAATTGGTTATATTTCAGTAACTATTCCCAAATCACAGATGTTTAAACATCGGCTTATTTCCTGCTTTTCCTATAATAAGGCTAGTTAGGGTGGCATAGGGGAAATGAGCTCAAGAGATTCTCATATTGGGAGTGAAATCTGACCAGAAGATACTTATATTCCAAATTCACTGGCCAGAGCCTACCTTAAAGCCCTACCTCACCTGAATAAATGGATAAAAAAGTACAAATCTACCATGTATCCGAAAAATGAAGAGTTGGCAATAATTGGAAAACACTACTATAACTACTGTATTTTCTATGGAGTATATATTTACTTGTGTCAAACTAATATTAACAATAAAAATAAAAATGGTAAGGTAATAACAGATCAATGATGAAAATTTTAAAGCTTTAATATCAATATTTATGGCATTACTATGTTTATATAATTAAAAAGGCTCTCATTTATATATCACATGCTATCTAATTTCCACAACTTTATAGTGGTAATTCCCAACATTAGATTTTCTTCATATGCCAATAATATTAATTTAACCATTTTTAAATACTTTATATGTTAAGGAATATAATTTTTATGAGTTTATTAGTTATCATCTTTACATGTTTTATTTATAATATGAATAATTTTTACTAACAACCCCATATATCATGTCTAACTATAATGACTCTAGAAGATATTCAATAAGAGACTCTAAGATGTAATCAATTTACAGGCAATGAAATAATCAGTGCAATTATGATGATCTTGCACTGTCAGACAAAATACAGAAAATTATTTGAATACCAAAGTTATTGCAGAGTGACTAGGAAAACAGACTTATTTAATCTACAATGGAGAGAAGTACTAGAGAAACCCAATGAATGATTGATAATTGTAGCTAAAAAGAACAGTCCAACACTCCAACATGTAGGCACAGGTAGAAACTTTCTCAATAACACCCCTGAAGTTCAGAAAATTAAAACAAATATTAATAAATGGGATAGCATTAAACTAAAAAGTTTCTGCTCACTAAAGGAAACCATCAAAAGTATAAAGACAGAACTTACAGAATGGGAGAAGAGCTATGCCAGCTATTCCTCTGAAAAAAGAATAATATCTAGAATACACAAAGTACTTAAAAGACAACACTAAAAAAATCCAATCAATAAACAGGCATTTGAAGTAAATAGACACTTCACAAAAAGAAAAATGCAACTAGCCAATAAATATATGAAAAATGTTCAACATCATTAACAATCAGGGAGATGTAAATTAAAACCACACTGAGATTCCATCTAACTCTAATTAGAATGATAATCTTAAGTAGTCAAACAAAAATAAATGCTGGCTTGGATGTAGGGTAATAGGAACTTATCTACACTGTTGGTGGAATTTCAAATTAGTATAGCCACTATGGAGATCAGTGTGGAGATTCCTCAGAAAACTGGGAATACATGATTCAGTTATACAATTCTTGGGTATCCTTCCAAAGGGAAATCAAACTGTTATAGTAATACATACATATTTATGTTTATAGCAGCACAATTCATAATAGCCAAATTATGGAACGAACCTAGGTATTCATCAACCAATGAACAGATTACAAAATTATGTGATATGCACACAATGGAATTCTATGCAGTAATAAAAAAGGAAAAAAATTATGTCATTTCCAGAAAATGGGTAGACCTGGTGAACATTATATTAAGTGAGATTAGCCACTCCCCAAAAGTGAAGGGTCATATGTTTTCTTTCATATGTGGACGATAGGGAGTAATCTGGAAACAAGAGAGACTTTAGAGAGTAGAGGAGAAACTCCAGTGGAGTGAGGGAAGTGGTTTTAGGGAAGAAGGAAGAGAGAGGATTAAAGAAGGAAACACTTTCACTGACATTGTGTACATATGTGAGAATATGCCAACACATATGTGTCTATGTTTATAGCTTCACAATTCACAATTGCCAAACTATGGAAACAGCAAAGATGTCCATCAACAGATGAATGGATTACAAAACTACGGGATATGTACCAGTGGAATTTTACTCAGCCATAAAGAAGAACAAAATCATGTTATTTGCAGGGAAATAAGTGGAACTGGAAGACATTATGTTAAGTGAGATTAGTCAGTCACAAAGAGTAAAAAAAATATGTTCTCCCTAATATGCGGATGCTAGGGAGAAGATGGGGCATAAGAGGGACTCCAGATGAAAAAGGAGAAACCCTAGATAAGCAAAGAAGTTGACTTAACTGAAGGTGATGGATGGGGTGGGGGGCGGGAGGGAGTACCCTAATGCACATGATGTACTTTCACAAATATATCAAAGTCAATCACTAAACTGAACTTGAGAAGGAGGGAGGGTGAGGGAGTGGGGTGGGAACTGGGGAAGGGGTTAAATGAGAAATGTGTGCATATATGCCTTTATTAGCTGTATGTAACAAAGATGTATGATTACAATGCACCAATTAATAAAAATAAAAATATTAAAAACAAAACAAAAAAATGCCAGGGGGAGGAGTGGGGAGGGAGATGGGAGAAAACTCACCAACTGATGTGTGCCTGTATGTCACTATCACTTTGAATTACATTATAATGTGACATATAGTGTGCCAATAAAAGTTAAAAAAAAAACATTTTTAGAAAAATAGATAATCAAGTGGGCTTTTAAGCACACACCTATACTTCTACCTACTGGGAAGACTAAGGCAGGACAATGGCAAGTTCAAAGCCAGTCTGGGCTGCAAGACTCTGTCTCAAAATAAAAAGGGGGGGGAGATGAGGATATAGATTATTGATAGACTGTGTGTAACATTTGCAAGGTCTTAGGTTTGATCCCCAGTACCTCAAAAATATATATAAAAATAAAACTATAGGAAGCAACTATAGATATACATAGAGATGAAATTAAGTGAAATATCATACTGACCCAAATTGAAAATAAATTCTCAACTCATATTTACTAATGCTAAGATGAAAACATGCACATGAGAAAGTTTAATGAGAAATGCAAAAGTTGGTATTGGCTAACTGCTACCAACATATAATAGCATAAATGAATGTTCTGAGGTCATTAAAATAATAATTTTGGAGACTTTCTATATAGAAATACATAATTACAATAGGAAATAACAAAGACTGGAAAGAGGTAAGTATGCTGTAATTGCAAACACATAAAATATGTATTTATGGAGAAACTAGCAGAAGAAATGCAAATAGAAAGAGTGCTCAGGTGTATATATCTTATATTCTTTAAGTTTTATTGTATCATGTTTTTTTCTAAAATGTTACTAGCTATAAATTAAAATAAAAATTCACAGAATTTCTACATAAATTCCATTGTATACATATCCCATAGTTTTGTAATCCATTCATCTGTTGATGGACATCTTGGCTAGTTCCATAGTTTGGCAGCTGTGAACTGTGCAGCTATAAACATAGATACACATGCATCAGCATGATAGTTTGGTTTCCATTATTTGGGGAAGATACCCAGAAGTGGTATCATTGGATCATATGGTAGGTTCATTCCCATTAATCTGAGGATCCTCCATATTGTTTTCCAGAGTGGTTGTACTAATCTGCAATCCCACCAACAATGTATTAGGGCTCCCACTTCTCCAGACCCTTGCCTGGACTTTTTGCTGTTCCAAATGAATTTAAGGACTGATTTTTCTATGTCTGTGAGGAGTGACCTTGATAATTTAATGGGTATTACATTGAATCTGTAGATCACTTTTGGGAGAATGACCATTTTTGATGATATTTATTCTGCCTATCAAAGAGCATGGAAGATCTTTCCATTTTCTAAGGTCTTTTTCTTTTTTCAACTTTTTATAGTTTTCCTTATAGAGGTCTTTTACTTCCTTGGTTAGGTTTATTCCCAAGTACATTATGGAAATGGATGAAACTGGAAAACATTATGCTAAGTGAGATTAGTCAGTCATAAAAAGTAAAAAATCGTATGCTCTCCCTAATATGTGGAAGCTAGGGAGAAAGTGGGACATAACAGGGACTCTAGATGAAGAAGGAGAAACCTTAGATGAGCAAAGAATATGACTTAACTGAAGGAGATGGGGGTAGGAAACACCCTAATGCACATGAGGTACTTTCATAAACATCAAAGTCAATCACTAAACTGAACTTGGAGGGGGAGGGAGTGGGGTGGGAATTATGGAAGGGTTAAATGAGAAATGTGTGCATGTATGCCTTTACCAGCTTGTACCAAAGATATATTATTACAATGCACTGATAAAAAATTAATTTTTTACATAAAAATAATGCATAAAGATAAATATATAACCAAACTTCATGTTGGTGTCATGTTCAGCTAATTTTAAACTGATAAAATGTTGGCTATCTTTAATACCGCTCTTTAAAGCCTGATAATATTAAGAAAACCAACAATATTTTTAAAGGTATGGCTACCCCAATTAGATTAATTTCCAAATACTTAGGTAAATTTATTTTTCAATTTGGTACTAATACCTGTATTTGAAAAATTGATAATTTTTTATTTATTATCACTTCAAAACACACTTTTTGTAATTGTTCTCTTATTAAAAACTGAACTACAGCAATAAGAAACTCAGAATTGGTTAATCATCATTATCTTCACTACAATGATCCAAAAGCATTTTATAAAATGGTCTAATTAGTTATGTTGCTTTATGAAGGAATCCTTGATTTATCATTGAAAATATATCAATGAAAGTGCTTTTAAAAACAGAACTAAATTTTTGAGTGGAATTACAATGAAATGAGGGGGAAAAGATACTAAATTTTGATTAACTGGGTTTCAAATTCTATCTTAGAAACATTGAGGAAGTTATTTAATCTCTATAAATTTCAATTTTATAATCTGTGTATGGGCATTAAACTTATTTTATACATTCCACCCATAAATTTCAAAACATCTCAGTTACATTACTAGACTATCCTAAGCATTGTATATCATGTATGTCACAGCCAGACCTATATATCTGCATCTGTAGATTCAACCAACAGCAGACTGAAAACATATGAAAAATAAGTGCATCTATACTGAACATGTACACTTTTATTCTTGTTGTTTCTAAACAATGCATTATAATGATTATTTATATGCCATTTACATTGTATTAGGTATTCTAAATAATTTAGAGATGATCTAAAGCATACAGGAAGTTGCACATAAGTTATATGAAATATAACACCATTTCATAGCAGGATATGGAGCATTCATAGATTTTGGTATCTAACGGGTGTGGGGGGGTTCTAGAACCAATCTCAGGTGCACAATAAGGAACAGCTATAGTTTAAGAATCTCCACAATGCCATAAAATAGCTGTCATGGTAGAGCCTGAGAAGATGCTAACAAAAGTCATCTTCTATTTTTACTGAAAACAGAGACGGAACCTATTTCTCAGGTCCTTTACAGTTTTGTGCAGTCATAAGACTGGCCTAAAGTCTGTTCAGGAAAATGTAGACAGAAATAATGTCTACCACTTCCACACTGGTCCATAAAGACTTCCCATGTGCAATGCTGCATTACCTTTTCTTGACTGATAGCTGAACATCAATTTCCAGTGCAGCGTTGAAGGCTATGTATGAGCAGAGCTGGTGGAGTACATGATGGAAGAAGACAGCAGCTGGAGCTAATTTAACATTTGGCATCAGTCTTTTTAAATTTTGCATTACTAAGAAATGCACATCTATCGTATTTGAGATGTCACACATTTGTGGGTTTTGTTACATCAGTCAAGTTAGTATTACTCAATCAGTTTGGGCACTTGTATTCTCATTCTGAATTCAGCAAACTGAGGACTATTGAGTTTAATAATTCATCATCAACTATTCATCAATAATTCATCTGATGAATAGTTGAGGTAGGATACGGACTCAAATAGTATGGCAATACACCTTGCACCCACAAATTTTCTTAGATGCTTGATGAGTGATAACTTTTGGGGGGACATGGGTACTGAAGAGTAAACCTAGGGGCATTCTACCTCTTAGATACACCTCAGCCCTACTTTATGTTGAAACAGGGCCTTGCAAAGTTGTTAAAAACTTTACTAAACTGCTGAGTCTAATCTTCATATTTCAGCCTCCCAGTACTGAGATTACAAGCCTGTGCTACCTCAACTGGCTTTTGATAAGATATAATTTTATTCTTAATAAAATAAGTCATGCATTCTCAACTAGAACAATAGCATGTCCAAGAGATAAAAGTTAGTTCATGGGGAGTAGTGAAAAGTTGGAGACATTACAATGGAACTTCCAAGGACTATAGGACACAAATAGACACAGGATGTATATCTAGTAGTAATAAAAATTTGAAGAGAAGGAGTTAGGAAAAAAGTGTCTAGAAAGGCACAATAGAGGACCATAATAAGAAAAGTTATAGGCACATTGAACCAAAGGAAGGATGAGTCACAACTGTCACATCATAACACAAATTAATCATTTTATTTTGTTACTACAGAATTTATTGGACATCCATCTTTTCCAGAGATTAAATATAATATAAACAAATTAATAGCACATTTTCTTGCTAATATAAATGGCACTGAAACTGAAGAAATATACATTCAAACTAAAAAGGCATGTTTGTATCCAAATAAAGTGAAAAAATTCAAAGGTATCAGTGACATACCAATGTAGTTGCACATAACCCATCCAAAGAAACTACGGTAAAACAAATCATTTAAATTTATAAAAGAAAGTGAACTTTAAGATCTCTTTCAATTTGGGTAATTTAATCCCATAAAATTGGCCATAATTGTATGATTTCTAATACTTTTTAAAGACCATGTTTACTTTTAGTAGCATCTTTTATATTTTATAGTATTAGTTTTATTTTATTTTTGAAAGAGGATAAATAATCTCTTTCCAGTTTATCACTATTCTACCTATTGTTTTGCTGGAGACCCAGTTAAAAGAAATATCTCAAATAACTACTCGTTAGGGGTGGTATTAATATCTCACTTCTAAAAATTGATACTCATTAGCTAAAAACTGAATTTATCATGTTAGAATTGAGGGTAAATGACAGTTTCATCCAGTAGTTCCCTTACACTGTTGGACCATATTCACATATTCATAACTAATTTCATTTTGCAATCCTTGTAATCCTACCCTCCCATTGCTCAATCAAGAATAAAAAGTGTTAGATAACTTAAGTCAGATGCATAAGTATGTAAGTCAGAAGTGTAGGCCTAAATTGGATTTTCCCTAGAATTTAGACAGGGACTGACAAAAGTAATATTCACAGAGAATCATATTAAGTCCCAATGTGATATTAACTTCTAGCTCTAGTAAACTTCAGGTTTAGTAATGAACTTCCTTTCTCTAGAGACCCACACCCTGAAAAAGGCAAGCAAAAGTTGCTACAAAAAGTAACAAGGAACTGGTTTTAACTCTGACATATAAATAATTTAAAAGTCATTAATCTAGTTTTACACACTAACAATTAAAATATTAAATAAACTTAAAAAAATGAACTTTTCTTGAACTGATTAGAAAACTGAAGTCACAGGGCAAAGAAGCACACTTAAATTTGGAGACAGACTCATTCAGAGACACACAATGGAGATCTCACCTAGAACAGAAGCCACTAGAGCCATAAATGATGAGACAACATAGATGGTAATGGTAGTGAATTTTTGGAGACTAATTATGGACCAGCCTGAAAGTTAGAAACTCCTGGGTTTGAAAGTTGAGAAGATGGCAAAGGAGTAAGGACCCTTAGGTGAGCCTGTCTCTCTAACTCACTTTGGGGAGCTCCGAACTGAACAGCACCCCACATCCCAGACTACCTCCATGGGAGGTGGGAACTAAAGACAGAGAAACTCAATAATATCTACAAGGCTGCTCTTAAACACCCCCGCTGAAAAGGAAAAAAAGAAACAATGAATCCCCCAACAAGTAGAGAAGAAAGGACAATAGTGTGCACTACAGATTGGTGGGAACTCTAGAAGTCCAGAAAAACCTTATATCCAGCAACCTAAGACTTACTCCATGGACACTGAGGACACCAGGCACAGAACTGCACTGTCCCTTGAGGACAGAACAGAGAAAAACTACCAAATCCACAATCTCTTCTCTCCCTACCCTATCCCACTGAGCGCCTAGTAGCAAAGGTGACTGTGTGACACTCAGGGAGGTGAGTGCAGTCTCCCCACAGGGTAACTGAAAAGAACCATAAAAAGAGGATGGGATTTCATGCAGACAATGGTAGGCTGTATGCTACATCCAGAATTCTGAGGAAAGCATCAACTTGGAAGTCTCAAACCAACCCAGCCTTCTATGTGGAATACAGAGTCCAGATGCTTAGTTTGAAATGGACCCTGCACCTGGGGTCTGGTACTCAGTGCCCTTGCAGACAGAGAGACACAAGACAGGAGTTCAGAGAGAGCCTGAAAGAAATAAAATATCAAATCAACAAAGAAGCTGGGTATGATGGTGCACACTTGTAATCCCAGTACTTAGGAAGCTGAGACTGGAGGATCCGGGTTCATGGCCAGACTCAGCTACTTAGTAAGGCTCTCTACAACTTAGTGAAACCCTATTTCAAAATAAAGAGTAAAAATTAGGACTGAGGGTGTAGCTTAGAGCTCATAGGTAGAATGCCCCTAGTTCAATTCCCAGTTTAAAAAAAATAATAATATATATCTGATACCCTGAACAGAAATCAAAAAGAAGCTCTGAAGGAAGTGAAGAATGCAGTAAATGAAAACATTAATACAAACCATCAATGGTAGACTAGACCACCTGGAAAACAGAATCTCACTCTTAGAAGATGACCACTCCAAAAATTAACACATAGTATATAATTATGAAAAATCAATTTGACACCATGAGCTAAGCATCCAATATATATGAGATAATTTTAAAAGAGCAAAGCTAAGAATAACAGGCATAGAAGAGGGTCTAAATGCTGATATCAAAGGAATCAAAAATATCTTCAGAGAAAAAATATCAGAGAATTTCCCAAACATAGAAAGCGAGGTCAATACACAAGTACAGGAAACATATAGAACCCCCATTAGACAAGATCGGAGAAAAGGTACCACACCACCTAATAATCAAATTGACCAACATAGAGGCTAAGGAGAGAATCTTAAATTCAATGAGAGTGAAAGACCAAGTGACATTCAGAGGCAAAACAATAAGAATCACTCCGGACTTCTCAAACAAAGTCATGAAGGCCAACAGGGCCTGGAGTGACATATTCCAAACTCTGAAAGAAAACTTCCAGCCAAGATTACTCTATCCAGCAAAGATATGTATCAAATCTGAGGGAAACAAAAATCTTCATGACAAACAGAAGCTGAAAGTATTTGTCTTCCAAACCAGCACTAGAGAAAATACTCAGAGATAAATTAAAAAGAAGATAAAAAATAAATGTCAAATCAGAGAAAATAAATGCCAAATCAGAGAAAGGATAATTTCCATCAAATGAACAACTAAGCAAAGAATGAACACTACCTCAAACAGAAAATACAACTCAAATGTTAGGAATCAAAAATCGTCTCTCAATAGTCATGCTGAATATCAATAGTCTCCAATCCATAATCAAAAGACATAAGGTGGCAAAATGGATTAAAATAATAAGTCATGTTATGTTGGAAGACTTCTTAGTCATCAGCTTTGAGGTCACCTTGGTCTGGCTTAGGAGGGGCACAAACTGCCTACCCAAGTAGAATTGTTTTCACACACACAAAAATCCAAGGACAAAATAGGAACAATAAACTGGAACCCTGATGATAAGCAGAGACCCTAAAAATTTCCTTATTTTATAGAATTTTACCCTTTCATTCCCTGATTCATCTGTGAGTACTTTCATGTTTTTTTTCTGACTCATCCCATTAATGCTTTGCTGTTTCCTGTGATTAATAATTTCTTACAATGATTGGTTAAAACACTCAATATAAGAAAGAAACTGGTGGAAGGAGAGCTAGTACAAATATCTCTTTCCTTTCCAGACCCCTCAACTGCCTTCTTTCTCTAATAATAATAATTTTCTCTAAAAATTATTCTGACTTCATTGTCATTCATGTGAGAGAAAAAACCCAAGGACAATCAACATCAATCACCATCCCTACACATTTATAAGCTGTCTGTGAGAAACATACCTTACAGGTAAAGATAGTCACAAACTAAAGATGAAGGGCTGGAGCAAAGTAATCCATGCTAAAAGAATTTGAGATAAGCAGGGGTAGCAACTCTCATATCAGACAAAATAGACTTGAAACCAAAACTTGTCATAAGAGACAAGGCAGATTATTTTTTACTGGTAAGAGGATCTA
>PVLC010016846.1:0-34816 GCA_004027655.1 Graphiurus murinus
GTTCATCACCTCTGGATGCCACCTTCAGCCACTCACTTTTCCTGCCAAACCTTCCCTCATTCACAAGTTCAGGCTGTCAAGGGCTGGGCCCCCACAGCTGCCTAAGGAAGCTCTCCATGGTGGGGTGAGGTGCTCTCACAGGGCGGGGTCACCTGGTGCCCGGCCTTCAGCCTACAGCACAGGGGCTGTGCTCTGACCGTCCATTTGGGGAAGGTCACATCTGCAGGGCTCCCAAGCCCACGAGTGCAGAGCTCCCAGCCCCTACTGAAGTCTGAGCAGGAATTTAGAACTAGACTCCCAAAGTCTCCCTTTTTAGCTCAAATTCTTGAGTTTAGATCTAAGTTGGCTGGAAGCAGATGAGAGGACAGATGTTTTCTAGAAGGCAGGAGCTGTCATCTCTCATCTATAAATGGGTGTGCAGAGGACCTGAACCCAAAGCTCCCAGCACAAACCTCTGGTTTAGTGCAGAATCACAAGACTTGAAGGTAAAACCTAGCTTTGCACCCTCAATTCTTGCTGAGTGACCATACACCAGGGCTCTGAGTTTCTGAATGTTTCATAAACACTCTGAATTTCCGTTTCTTCATCTATGAAATGAAGACACTACCACCTGCTCAGTCTAAACCCCGAGGTGGTTATAAAGGGGTGTGGAGGAAGGTGAGAACATCCTGTTGAAAAGTGCACCCTACCTTTTGGCATAGTTCCTGAGACATAGTAAATCCTCTTAAATATCAGCTGAAGAGAGACAAATGTAAGGAATTATTTGTAGTATTATTTCTCATGAAGCGAAGATGTCCGTGGGGATTCAAGAAATTAACCAACTTCTTTGCGTAAGAGTCAGCCATGGGTGGCAAATCACTTCTGGAGTAAGTTTCCATCCTACTCATGAGCTGAGTTAGAGTGCGGTGTATGTCCAGACACATTGTAATACAGGTTACATCCCATTGTAGAAAGCAGCTCTTTATAACCAAATGATTTCCCACCCGCAGCCTCTGCTCGGCTTTTTTAAAGCAGTATATCTGATACAATAAAATTCCAGTTTGGAAGAAAGGGAAAGCCAGGGAGGAAGGAATTGAGTTATAGTAAATTCGCAAATCCCACAGAGCTTATTACAAGGTGATCTGACTTACTACCTTTAAAAAAATCGCAATCTATATTTTGAATGTCAGAGGCTCTGTGGGGTAAAAATGGATATGAGGGGACTTGGGGGCAAGCAATAGATGAGAATTGTCGTTCGGACAAAAAGAAAATGAATGTCCTTGTTTTAATTTGGTAGTTTTTCAATCCGAGTGTTAACTGAGTTTTTCAGCTCAAGCGTTGGGTTTGTCATCGCTTTGAAAGCTGTTCACTCCATGCCTCGTGCTGGGTACAGTGGGAGCTGCAGGGATGAATCAGCCTGCTCCTGCCCGCTCTGGAGCAGCCCCAGGCTGGCAGCGACACAGACAGCTGTGACCCCAACATAAGGTGGCCAGGAGAGACATGGTCAGAAAGGCATGGCTAGCTGATGTCATGGGGTCACAGCAGGGGAAGAGGGCTTTTAGTTGGGGACAAGGCAGTCATGCCTGAGCCTTGAAAGAGAAGGAAGGAAAAGAGAACAAGCATTCCAGGCAGAGGGCACAGCCTGACTAAAGGCTGGGAACGTGGAAACCCAGGCTTCAGACTGATGACTGGAAGTAGTTCCATCCACCAGGAGCTCCGGCTGGATGAAAAGAGAAATGCAAAGCAAGGCTGGAAAGTCTGCTTTGGATGAAAGTAAGACAACTGGCCTCTCACGCCAGCAGAGTCCAGGCCGACAGGGGAGCTGTGGACAGTCTTTGAACAAGGAAGAGTCATGGACAGCGTTTTGCTTCCAGGCACCTGGTCTGGCAGTAATGGACGGGAAGAGAAGGCAAACAGGGGATGCAGGAGGCCCGAAGGCTGATGAAGAGATGTCTACAAGAACCCTGGAGGGAGGTTCCACTCGTTCTTTGTGAGCGAGTGCTGTGTCTTTTCCTGAAATTGGCTTAATCAGAGGCTGATTAAAAACCCCAGCAAAGAGGAAAGCAGGGTGATTGGCAGATGCTCTGAAGAACAAAGTGGGGTACACAAGGGGAAGGGCAGAACAGCATGGACAATAAGAGGGGTGCAAAGTTGGAAGATGAGTAAGAGGTTCTCGGAGGTACTGGGGAACGGAAGCTGCCTGGGTGGGTGGAGCAGGCTGCAGGTATACTTGCAAGGTCTGGGAGGCTGGAGGTTGCTGGGGAGAAAAAGCTACAGTTGACCCTGGCAGCACTCACCGGGCTGGAGAACATTTAAAAACAAATTGGAACTGGCTAGGAAAAGGGAGTCCCATCCCTGCCACCTCCAATATCGCCCTGTTGGTGGGGTCTGCAGATGGCAGAGCAAGCCGGCACATCAATCTGAGCCTCATCCATATGAATCTTCAATGGCATCATGCTGACAGCCGGCAGCTGACACATCCCCTCCCCCTGCACAGGCATCCCTGAAGCCCCAGGGAAGGGTTTTCCTAAAGCCAGACAAAGACAGGAGTGCCATAGAGGGCAGGGGCTTTCAAATACACTTTACATACAACCTCTCAGTTTCAGATTCTCTTAACTGAGAGACACAAGGCAGGTAGTATTATCCACATTGTATAACCGAGATTTGCCCAAGATAAGGAGCTACCTAGTGGGGGAGCTTGCTGAGTTATGTAACCCACAGCAGCCTGAGCTGGGATGTTGGCCAGGACAATGGGCATGTGCTAGGACCACCTGGACAAAGGAGGGGTCAAAGAGAGACTCAAGTGAGTCAATGGGACAGAGGTACAGTTGCAGAAGTGCCCCTGTGTGCTCCGCAACCCTCGCTCCTGGCCAGCCCCTCACATACATGGAGCAGATCAGTAACTTCCCAATGCATCCAGGCCATTCTTGCTCCAAGGATACAATCTTCCACCAGTCACCTCCAGAATGAAGGCCACACTCGAGATCCCAGTACCTCCTCTACCACTAACAGGACATTTGGAATCTGCCTAACGAACCACACCTGACACTCCGCTATGTGTCCCCCCATACACAGAACAGACGACTTGACAGCTCCCCCATACATCCTGTACTTTGCCACTTCTGTACCATTGCTATCTCCATTCCTTCTGCCTAGAATATCTTTCCTTCATATCTTCACTTGCTAAAGTTCTGCCCAACCATCTTGACCCAGGTTCCACCTCCATCCAGAACCTTCTTCCATTCCCCAACCAAATTTCACCCCCCCTTATCCTGCAGAGCCTTTATCACAATGCAGGTCTTAGCATTACAGTCTAATTCCCATGCTGTCTCCACTGGACTGCAAATCCCTCCAAAACAAGTGCTGTGCAGAAGGTCTCACACCTATGAGCATTCAGTATGTATCTGGTCCATCGAAGGCTGACCTTCTCCCTGCACCGCACCCTGTCCATCAGTGTTACTAGGCTGTCCTTCACATCAACCAGCCCAACTGGATCAACAATGGTGGCTTCATCCTGTCATCTCTGACCCCCACCTTTGTGCCTGCCACTCACCAATCTACAGGTAGTTAAGCACACCCCTGAGTCACTTTTCACAAATAAGGATGGGAAGTCAAGTAGAAGCTCTGCAGATGGGCAGAACAGGTTGGTTTGGGGTGCTGTATCAGTGCCTCAGGTGCTGCTCCTCTTGAGCCACAGCATGAAACCTCAGCATCCCATAATTCCTTTCTTCTGACCCTACACAGGTGGCCATAGCCCCTTCCTGTAGGAGCTCACTAACTGGCACAGGAGGTGATGGCCACACACGGAGAAGGCTCCTTCCTTCCTTGTCCTTCCAGACAAGTGCTAAACATGTGGCACTTAAAGGTGAGCTACATAAAGCAGCAGATGAAAAGCCCGCTTCACACTGGGGTGGGAGGCAGGATGATTTCAGGAGGGATGTGTGTTTCCTACCTACTAGGAAAGACTAGTAAAGGCTATGGCCAGGGAAGAAGGAGAAGACTCACCGAGCGAGGTCAGGGTGTGAGGAGGAGGCGGGAGCCAGAATGCATGAAGAATCATGTAAGGAGAGAGCGAAGAGACAAATGGCTAGAAAGATGCATCCATACCAGGTAGTGGGAGCCACTGATGATTTCTAAGAGAACCTCTCGAGAAATGGTTTATTGTGTTGTTTTATTTTGATATGGTGACTTAACTGGCAAGCCATACAGAGTGGCTTAAAGAGGATGTGAGCAAAATTAGGATGTTTGTTGCAATAAAACAGCTGAAGAGCATGGAAATAGGGTAGGGGAAATGAAAATGGAACACCTCAAAATAAAAATCAAGCAAAGGCTGGTGTTCTTTGGGAACCCCATTCCCCTGGTGCCATTTTGCCCAAAGCTCCAGGGAGAGGAGCAGACTGTCAGCTAAGCAGAGCTCTCGACCATGAGGCACCAAAGCCCATTTGATGCAACTGGTGGAAAACCAAGCAGTGAGTGCCAAGAGTCATTCACTCTGGTCATTTTCATTCAGGGACTAGCCAAAGTCCTCTTCTGATCTTCAGCAAATCTATTTTATTCAGTGTGAAACTCGCTAGATTAATTTTTTAACATAATAAGAGTAGAAATCGTCAAATTTAGAAGCACATATGCGAATCTCCCTGCACAGGAGAGAACATGAATCCCATTAGTTAAAAATAGCAGTTGTGCTCACTTTCCCCCGCACGCTAATTTTAATAAACTTACTCTGAAATTAGCCTGCCACTATGAAGATAGCTGCTCATCAAAAACGCTCCCAGTAAGCACTCAGCTCGCTTTGCAAGACTTCAAGTACTTCCAGAAAACTCGGAACAATGCAGAGCTCTAACCGGGACATGTCCTCTTCTCCCCAAACCGGTTTACCCCCAACTTTCTGCTGCCCCCAGGACCACTACTCTCCTGCCACTCATCAAGGGCCATCTTGGACTCACCCTGTTCCATTCTTGCCATCCAGCTGCTATGAAGTCCTGTAGGGGTCTCCTTTAAAATGCTTCCCATCACCACCCCTTTTTTCTCTATGCCTACTGGTGCAGTGTCCCCTTATTTTCTCAAACTTCCACACATTCATGTATTCTACATTTCCTCAGTACCTACAATGGACAAGGTATAGTGCTAAGGTTACAAATTAATACTATGTGGTCCCTTCCCCCAAATAGTGCAAGATCTTTTGGGTCCAGTGTGGTGACAGACAAGTCAAAGGAAAGACAGGCCACTTGACAATAAGTGGTATGATTTAGGTGAAGTGGGGTTAATTAAGAATGTTGCTTGGTGGCGGACACTTGTAATCCCAGCATTTGGGAGGCTGAGACTGTAGGATCCAGGTTCGCAGCCAGCCTCAGCTACCTAGTGAGGCACTCCGCAACTTAGTGAGACTCGGTTTCAAAATAAAGAATAAAAAATAGGGTTGGGGGTGTAGTTCGGAGGTAGGATGCCCCAGGGTTCAATCCCCAGTTCTGAAAAAAAAAAAAAAAAAAAAAAAAATGTTGCTGGTGGCAGAAAAGACTAGATTACTGGTAGCTCATCCCAACCTTCTTTTTTTTTTTTTTTTTTGCGGTACTGGAGATTGAACTCAGGGGCATTCTACCTCCGAGCTATACCCCCAGCCCTAATTTTTATTCTTTACTTTTTTTGAAACCGAGTCTCACTAAGTTGCGGAGTGCCTCACTAGGTAGCTGAGGCTGGCCACGAACCCGGATCCTCCGGTCTCAGCCTCCCAAATGCTGGGATTACAAGCGTGCGCCACCACGCCCGGCTCATCCCAACCTTCTTTCCCTGACTCCTGGCAGACTCACCAAATTTGTTGTTATATTTCCGTTGCCTGGCACAGTGCTCTGCAGATAATAGAAGCACCAGGACTACTAAGTTCAGTGGAAACAAATCTCTCCCAAGTACTTTCATCAACTTGCAAAGAAAGCACTTGGTGCCTCTCTGTGACCAGCCACATTCCTGCTGTCTGGCTTCGTAAGTCATTCACCATCTCATCCACCCTGGCTATCCAACTCCAATTCCTGCTATACCTCAACCCAGCAGTTTCTACCCTTATCTGGAATGCTTCCTCAAAGGCCAATCACCAGCTCAAGGCTCATGCCTACTTCTGGTCACAATCTCCTCTGCCCTCTTTAGCCAAAGGAAAGAGACCCATTTCCAGGTCCACTTTTTCTAAGAAGTTTTCCCCACGACTTTAAGATTCACTAACTGCATTATGTGTGTGTATACACATAGATATTAAACATATGTTTACTTATATACATATATTCATATGTATACATGTATATGCACATCAATGTCTAAGATCTATTATTATTGTGCAGTGGATTTTCATTCAATAATACAGGCTAATAGAAACAAGTGTTTTAAAATATTAACTGATAGCCTATCTTCTCACTTTGCCTCCACTTCCTGTGACCTCTACCGTATTTCTCCCTGAATACCCCTCACCCATTTTTAAAAAGCCAGACATTCTGTCTTCATGTTCCAAGGAAAGGAAAATCCAGCAGACCACAGGTGACAGGTGATTGCCCTTTTAGTTTGGAAAGTCTGGTCCTTAAGATGCAGGGCATAGAGAATCTCCACAGTGGCTCCCTCTATCAAGTCTCCCAAAAGATTAGAAAAGATATCCCATTAGAGGGACTCCAGGTAATGGAGGTAAAACCTCAGTGGAGCCAGGGAGGTGGTCTAAAGGAAGGTGAGGGGGAAGACTAAGGTTCATTATTGGAAATACTAACATCAACTGTGTGTACATATGAGAAAAACCCAATATCAGTCTCAGCCCTCGGTATAGGAAGGAGGGAGATGGAGAGACAGGGTGGGGGGGTACCAAGTGCTGTGTGCATGTATGTCAATGTCAACATGACTTATATTATGATGTGAGATGATAATGCACCAATAAAAGCACATTAAAAAAAAGATATCCCAAGTTGAGGAGTAGGAAGAGTCAGAGTGCAAAGGAGGCTGAGTTACTCGTCCCTAAGGACTGCCAAGCCTGGCCTCATGCACCTGGGGAGGGAGAGAAAGTAAGGACTCAGGGAAGTCTGGCTCACTTTGATAGAAAACTGATGAAGAATTGGAGAGGTAAGGGAGCGCTCACTGTAGCAGTGGCTTAGTGCCTTGAATATCCATGTCCCCACTTTAAAAAAAAATTAGGCTTACATAGAGAAAAATTTGGTCTTTTTGTGTATACAGTTCTTTAGCAAACTTAAACGTTCATTTAGCCATGGCTGCAATCACAACATGGGCTATGAGCCAGACATGGTAGCACATGCCTGTAATCCTAGTATTTAGGAGGTTAAGACAAGAGTATCACAGATCCAAGGCCAGCCTCAGCAACTTAGACCCTTGACAATTTAGCAAGACCCTGTTTCAAAATCACACACACACACACAGAGGCTAGGGATGTAGCTCAGAGGTAGAATGTCCCTGGTTCAAGGTTAAATCCCAAGTACTAAATTAGATAGATAGATAGATAGATAGATAGATAGATAGATAGATAGACAGATAGATAGACAGACAGACAGACAAACTATGTGTGAGGGCGCTGGCCACAGAGAACCACGACAGAACTCTCTGCAGAGAATTCACACATCCCTGGGCTCTGGCAACCATCAACCTATTTTCTGTCCTTTTTGCTTTCACTTTTCAAGAAGTTCTCTATAGCTTGAGTATGGTGCTGGTTTCATGGTTCATGCATATGTACAAATCATGAGATTATACATGCTAAATAAGTGAAGTTTTTTGATGGAAGGGAATAAACTTTTGGGCTTGTGGGAAAATTTTTATCTAAGCAGAATCATGCAGTAGGTACATTTGAGTGTCTGGCTTCTTTCACTTAGCAAATGTCCTTAAGAGTCATCCTCGCTCTTGCTGGGCTCAGCAGTCTATTCCAGCTAAACCTGAGCAGATTCCATTACACAGATTACCAATTGACCCACTCCCCAGTTGATGGGCACTGGAGCTGTTTCCAGTTTTTAGAGATTAGAATTCCAACTGCTATAAATATTCACACCCAGGGTTTTGTGTGGACACATGTCTTCATGTTTCTTCAATCCTACCTAGTAGTAGCATTACTGGGTGGTTCTGCTTAAATGTATGTTTGACTTTACAGAAAACTAAAAGGATGTTTTCAGAAGTGACTACCATTTTCTCTTCCCTCCAGCAATGCATGAGGCTTCCAGTTGCTCTGCATCCTTTTCAGCACTTCTTGATCAGTCTGTTGTTTTTCCATCCTAGTAGTTGTGGTTTCAATTTGCATTGCCCTAATGACTGAAGATGTTGCACATGGGGCATCTGCCAATGTGTTTATTTACTGTCCGAGCCTCTTCTTCAGTGCAATGTCTACTCAACTCTTTCACCCATTTAAAAAATTAGATTGCTTATTTTTCTTCTTATTGAGTTGTGAGAGTTCTTTATATATTCTGGATACAATATATATATTCTGCACATACTTTTTCCCAACGTGTGACTTGTGCTTTCGTTTCTTAACAGAGACTTTCAAAGACAAGCAATTTTTAATTTTGATAGCATTCAATTTATCCATGTCTTTCCTTGACAATGTATATTTTCTGTGTCCTGTATGCCCTTCTTCCTTTTGTAGTAAAACCCTCCCAAATATAAGCTGGACATATCCTTTCTGAAGGTTACAATTCCCCACTTCCTTTGCAGCTAGAGGCGGTCATGTGACTATGCTCAGACTGATGAGATGTGAGCAGCAGTGGTGCCTACAGCTCTCCGGTCTCTCCTAAGACAAGAAAAGCCCCTTGCTCTGGACTTCCCCCACCGTTCTCTTTTCCCCTTCCTATGTGCTGGGACACAAAGGCAGCAGCAACCCAATTTTTAAAATTAGGCTATATATTTTATTATTATTGAGTTGTGAGAGTTCCTTATATATTCTAGATACAAGATATATAGAAGAGGGCCATACAGAAGAGGACCACACCCTAGGCATGGTGGAGCAACAGATGGGAAAAACCAAAGCTCTGATACCACTCGGGACAGGGCTGCTCTTCCACTAGACCACCAGACCATAACATGAACGAGATCTTATGTAAACCACTATATTTTACGGTTAGATATCTTGGATTTTACCCAAACAAATCCATCCATCTTTCTTAGAAAGTAAAACATAATCCCCAGCTCCGTAGACCCAGACTGATATTGTGTTGTGTATCTATGTAGGCAATCGTACAATAATTTCCCAAAGTTTCTGACAGCCCCAGAATGACTTGGGTTAGCAGAGTATCAGCCCTGAAGTCATTGAAGGGCAGAGGAACAAACAGAAAAAAAATGTATAATGCTTGCCCCGACTTTAGGCAAGGGAGCAAAGTTCCCGCAGCAGAGCCGTGACGAGCAATATGTCAATTTGTTCATTCGGCCGAGGAGGTGCAGACTTGGTACATTCAGCCAAAGGGTCAGAGTGGGGTACAAAGGGAACAAGGAAGGACACAACAGTGACCTTACCTGTAACCAAGGACCAGATACTGGAATGAAACAAAGACAATGTGACTAAGTGAAAATAGCCCAGACCAGATGTGTGCCCCCCACCATGACCCCTGCCCGTGACTTAGTATATCAGCCCCCAAGATCTAACATACCACTGCAAGGAGAGGCAGAGGGATGGCTCCAACTCACACCACATCTCCACCACTCTTACAAAGGGAACCTGCAATCAAAATTAAGGTCTCACAGCAAAACAAAGATGTCTGCATTGTGTTCACCAGAATTCGCTTAGGTTGGCTGTGCCTACATTCACCTGCCCGGCACAGAGTGAGGACCAGCAGCATTGCTTTGTTTGATCCTCATAATTATGGCACCTATTCTGCTATCCTACCTAAAGATGAGAAAAATGAGGCTCAGAGAAGTTGCTTGGTGCCCTGACTCCCTCAACATCCATCCCCTTCTTCTAGAAAGTGGACCCCTGGTTTTATTTGGGTATCTACCCTACCCACACTCACAGTCCATGGAGGTTAGACAGGGCTCCACACACAACTCCAGGCCTGAGATGATCAGATCACCACACTCCTGAGAAATTTCTTGCAGGACAGGTGAGCGGTCTGCAGAGGTTTTAACGGAATATCCGGGGGCCTTATGGAATCTGCTAGAAAAGGGACTCAGCTTCAAGCCCTCTGGACTTGAATATGAGAGGACAAGAGACTGAGATGAAAGCCAGGAAAGGAGAGATACAAAGATGGAGAGAAGCTGTCCATCAGAATGCTGAATCCAGCCAAGCCCCAGAACTAGCCCATCAAGGATTTATCGGTCACATTTGCTGGAGGAGCTTTCTAGAGCTACAATAACAAATGGCCACAAACTGGGTGGTGCAAAGCAACATAAATTAATACCCAGAAGTTAGAAGTAGAAAATCGAGGTGTCAACAGAGTCAGGTTCCCCATTGTAGCTCTAGGGGTGGCTCAGTCCTCGCCTCTTCCTAGCTTTTGGTGTTGCTGGCAGCCTGGCTCTCCTTGAATTGCAGCTGATACTCCAACCTCCGCCTCTGCCACCACATGGCGATCACCCCTCCATATTTCCCCTCTGTGCTCCTCTGTGTCCAAATTTCCCTCCTTTTCTAAGGATGCTAGTCATCAGAGTACATCCCACCCAGTAGGACCTCATCCTATCATCTGCAAAGACCCTATTTCCAAATAAGGTCACCCTCACAGGTGTGGAGGGGGTTAGGACTTGAAGATGCCTCTTGGGGGAGCCCAATTCAATCCAAAGCATTAGCTAGTAAGTTTTCTCTGAACTTAACCACTTTGGCTTGGGTTTTCCTCATTTGTACTGAGAAAGAGGCAGAGCCAAGACTGGCCCCTTAATCTCTTCAGTCTAAGTTAACGACTGACACCTAAAGTTGGGTCTTATCCTTAAATGGAGCACAGGGCGGCACTCTGCAGCTGCACGGCCTCTCTACCAAGGCAAGGGCTTTACCCAGCCCCCTTTCCCAAGGCTGAGGTTAACTTCTCTCTGCCTTTCAGACACTGCACACCACATGCTCAAGGAAAACGAGATTGATTGCTCTCTATAATTTTAAACTAACCAGAATTCAAATAGTGAAATTGAATTTAGACATAGTCCATCATAGGCTGGTGGGCTGACAGATGACCAGGATTTTTATCTTGGAAATATAAAGTTATTGATTGCCTGCATGGCTGCATTAGCTATTTCTCCAATTTGGAAAGCTCACCTCAGGGGGCGAGAACAAGAACATTCGCCCCTCCCCAGACATTTAATTTCCCAAACAGAACCCAGCCAGGCTTCTCCCACACGCATGGCCGTGTTTACTTCGGGGCCTGAAAGAAGGCTGTAATTTCAGCTTGTTATCCTAAAAATGTGGAAATAAAACTGATCTCCGTAGAATCATTTTAAATGAAAACTGCTTCCTAGAGGCAAGCTGAGGAAGCAAACTGATTGAAAGAGAGCACAGGGCTCTGGGCAGGAAGAGTAATGGAGTGAGGATGCAGGTGGGTGACGGAAACCAGGACTTGTGTGAAAGTAGATGAGACCCTGCCAGAGAGCCCGGTCGGCCCGGGTCAGACGTGCAGTGAAGTCTTCCTCAGTTCCTTCCTTGGGGTAACACCACCAGCCACTGCGCACACTCTTCCTTTAATCCTACTTGGCTGGGTAGCAGACCCAGTGCACACCTGTGGATTCCACCCTCCTCCCTGGGGTGGCTGAGTTTGTGAGGAAGGCAGACTGCGGTGACACCTCGGTCACCTTCCAATGACAGGGGCATTTGTTTCCTGTGGCTGTTGTCAAAAATCCCCACAAACTGGGAGCTTATTCTCCCACATTTATGAAGGCCAAAAGTGCAAAATCCAAGTGTCTTCCAGGCTGGTTTCTTCCAGAGCTTCAAGGGGGGAATCCGCTTTGCACCTTTGTGGCTTCTGGGTGGCTCGTGTTTCTCCCACAGACTTCTCCCTGTGTCTCTGTGTCTCACATCACCCTCTCCTTCCTCTTAGAAGACTATCAGCCATTACTGTTAGGGCCTACCCTAGATTCAAGATGATATCCTTGCAGGATCCCTAACTCAATTATACCCGCAAAGACCCTGTTTCCAAAGAAAGAGACACCTGCACAGTGACTCGGGGTTAGGATACGGGCGTGTCTATGGGGAACTGGGAGCCTTTACAGTTGATGTGGAGACACACTCAGAAGCCTGCATTTTCCCAGGTACTGAAGACGACTCTGGTGCCGGTGATTGTAGGCCACACTCTGAGAAAACTGATCCAGTTGCTGGGGATTTGAAGATGAATCTGTCTTGGGGAACCTGCCATCTAACGGAAGATATAGATAGAGGAACCAATGACTAAACTACAAAAAAAAGGGCCCGGTGTTGCCAAGCAGGCTCTGGAATCAATTCCTGCCTCCTCCACTTACCAGCTGTGAGGTGTGGAGCAAGTTCTTTAGCTTGCCTGAGTCACCGTTCTCTTATCTACGTAAGAAATAATTCCTACCTGTGTCATGTTGAGGATGAGGCTCAGACAGCGAAGGAAAATGCTTAGCTGCTTCACGTAAGATGCTTAACATGTAGGACACACTCAAGAACTAGCCATTAGTTACTACTCACATGGAAGACAGATTGAATCCACTTCCACATACCCCATGGCACCTGGCTGTGTGCCGTCCACCTTCTAAGTCATTAATGAATGTCTGTAGAAAGCAAGATGGCATTCCGCTAGAGAAACTCAGTTGGAATGAGCAGGACAGCTCCAGAAGACCCATTTCCAGATCCATTGACTTATACAACAAGCACTTATTGATCACCTGCTGTGTGTGGAGCTCAGTGTGTAGACACTGGGAATAAAGAGCCAAATAAAACACAGAGCCCAGCGGGGAGGCCGATCATTACAGTACAATAGGGTTAGTGCAAGGTGAGGGTAAGCCCACCACTGAGAGGAAGACTCAGAGGACAGCCCAGGCAAGTCAGCATGTGATTACATCCATCCGTAAGCATGCTCTTATTGTTTTTTGCGTGACTTCCCTCCTAGACTATCCTTGAGGGTAAGAGGGGTTGTCTTGTCTTACTGACCACTGCATTCTGAGCACCTAACAATGTCCCCAACTCCTAATAGGCATTTGATACATATTTGTTGGAGTAGTGAATATTCTGCTGCTATTTTGGAGCCCAGCACTGGACTTCTTTGGAGAACCACCTACAGACTCCTTAACTGATAAGTGTGTGATGGACCTAGAGACAAGTTACCCAAAGGATCTGGCCCCTGACACAAAGCCTGAGAGTTGAAGAAGACAAGAGAGGGCTGCAATACAGGTCATCCTAATACTGTAGGTCAGGAGAGCTTTTGACTGCTAGACTACCACTAAGCAAACAGAACTAGGGCAGACGCTACCCTATCTCATGCTTCTTCATGCACTGCTGTGCCCACACTGGACAGGGAGTGGCTAGGTAACACCTGGAACTGCCAAAAGAAAGGGCAGGACGCAGGGCAGCTCCCCTGGGAGAGGGAGACTCCAGGCCAGCATCCCTCTTCGCTGGAGCAGCGGGCAGCTCCTCCCAGACTAACACTTCCAAGGTGGACTGAAGAGGAAATAGCATGACTCTGAAAATAATTCCCTGACGTGTTGTGTTCACGACTAAATCGTTTAGGAGGCCTGGGGTGCTTCCATAAACCCAATCACTTAGGCACAGTCTCTTTCCTTTGGTAAAAGGCTCATCAGCTTACACATAGCAGGCCCTCGGTAAACACGTGTGGGTTGGCTGGAATAAGTGAGGGAGGGAACAGCGATGAGAGCTCGGAACTCCCTCGCCCAAACCACCAGCAGCAGCAGGTAACTCCAGCTGGTTCAGGTGTGATCCCAGGGCCCGGATTTCCCCCAGGGCACCACCTTTCCGCTCCAGCACCAGACGTCCAATCGCCAGCCTCCAAACAGTGGTGACCAGGCAGGCAGGTGGGGCTTGCTTCCTTTTCCTCCCCGATCCCGATCCCGGGGCGGTTCTCTCCAATCCAAGGCCAAACCCTGCCCGGGGGAGGCCCCTCCCCAGCAGCTGGCACCAGATGGCGAGGAAGCCAGTGGCGCCCGCCTAGGCCTGCAAGCGCAGGACGCAGGTGCACCTGGCGGCTCGCGCGCCGCGGCCATCGGCTTTGCTCGGCCCGCGCGTACCGGGCCCAGTTCGGCCTGCTGGGGCGCGGCCCGGGGCCCACCCGCCTGGTGGGCACCGCGGCCTCACCTCGCTCACCAGCCCCTGCCAATCGCTCTCGGTGCGGTCGCCGTTCATGGCCTCCTCCTCCTCTTCCTCCTCCGTGCAAGGGCCGGCCTCATGGACGCGCTCCTCTTTCTCCTCCACTTCCTCCTCCTCCTCCACCTGCTCCTCCTCCTCCACCGGCCGCGCCGCCACCACCGGGCCCAGCGCAGCCCCGAGAGGGCCCGGCACCTCCGATCCGCTGCGCCGCCGCCTCCTGCGGCCGCCCGCGCAGTTGACTCCACGTCAGCCTGGCAGGAGGAAGGGGAGGAGGAGCCGCGCCGGCCCGGGAGCACCACCGCCCCGGCCGCAGCCCCGCGCCGCCCGCGGACCCTCGCGAAGGGCGCCGCAACACCAGCCCGCCGATCACCGCCCTCGGCCCCGGGAGGAGACTTGGCAGACAGGTCCATGTTGCCCCTAAAAAGCCAGTCCCCAAATCCGGCCCTCCCCTGACCATCTGGAATGTCAGGTCTACCCGGACAGGGGCTTTCTTCCTTAACTAGTGGAGCTATGGGCAATCCTGGCACAGTAGGTGCTCTCCAAATATCTGCTGAGCGCACGAATGAATGAACCACGCTGTCCTATACTTAACAGTGTTTCTTAACATTTGCTTTCTATTTATGTATGTATGTATTATTTTTGCAGTCCTGGGGATGGAACCCAGAGCCTCCCTCATAAGTGCTAAGCAAGTGCTCTACCACTGAGCTACACCCCCAGTTCTGCTGCTTTTTTTTTTTTAAGTATCAGCTGTCATAAAAAGAAAGCAAGTGTAAAAGTAGAAAATAAAACATTATTACATTACGTTCTAAATAGGGCCACCAGCTCCAAGTGTGGTGTTTGGCATGAGTTAAAAGAGATGTTAAAGCCACTGGCATCGAACTGGGCTGGGGCTGGGAGAGAATCACAGAGATGGATATTCGTCACCGTCACCGTGGCATGGATCACCACCAACAGTCAGCTTTGCATACTCCCCAGACACCACAGGGGGAGGTGAGCAGGGAGGTTAAGAAGTTGTGAGCCTATTGCACAGTTGTGGAATCCTCACCATCAACACTTACTGAGATTTTGTTTAGCCCTTTGTTGGTCCTGCACCAACCTTCTGAGATGGATGGTATCTCCATTTATCAGATGAGGAAACCGAGAGAAACAAAGACTCAGCTAGGCCTTTTGGCCCCCGCATCTTGGAAACCTGAAAATGGATTATCACACCCGGGAGCTGGACATACGGAATTCTATTCTTGGCCTCGTTTTGTTGGCATGGTGGAATGTTTGCAAGATGGTGGTGCTAGTTTCCCTCCCTTGTCTCTAACTTTGATGCTGGGCTCAGTTCTGTGCAATATTTGCAGATGTACTACAAAAACAGGTTTGGAAGGCACCTGAGAGGCAGGGCTTATTGCTCCTGGGAACCTGTGATCACCATCGTGGAAACAGGCCAGGAATAGCTTGTTGGAGGTCAGGACTTCCAGCCAATAGCCAACCAACCACCAGGCGTGTGACTGAGGCCACTGACACCCAGCTGAGCAAGGTGCTTGAGGGAGCTTAGCAGAGACCAGCAGAAGAACCACCCAGAGAAGCCTTGCCCAATTTGATGGCCCAAAGGATCACGTATTCAATAAACAGTAGCTTAAGCCTCTGAGGTTTGGGGGGTTTGCTGTGCATCCACAGATAACTGACAGGGATGGTGGTCATACTGATGAAGGGCCTGGATGGTGAGCTCTCCCTCCCTGGCAGCCCTTAAAGAAGCAACTGTGCCTGCCGGGTCCTCATCCAAAGAAGTTTCTACAATAGGCTCTTGCAGGTCAAGAGCTATGAGAGGGAACTAGCCTATTAGCAGGCACAATGATTCTGTGCCTGTTGTATGCAGATACTCTACTCATCCTGGGGAAGATAAAAACATTGCAGCCCATGGTCTCTGTCCTGGAGGGTTTGCAAACTAATTCTCCAGAGAAAAAGAGAAAAAAAGGGGTGGGAGGTAGCATGGAGCTAACCACTCAGGGCCACCTGATTCATTCTCTTTTTAATTCAAGGAGGGGGAAAGAGGTCATCCTTGAGTGGAACAGCTAGGGTTAATTAATGCAGTGCTGAGTAGTTGTTCCTAACAGCCTGTCTCTTGCCTAAAAAAGCAAGGTACTGTCTGTCAATATATTGCCCTCTGGCAAGCCATCTGGTTTCACCTGTGGATGCAATAGACTATAGAGAAAATAGGCAGAACCTGCTCCATCTGCCTTCCTCAGCCTCTTCTCTCTGCCTTGCTCTTTGCTGACCTTCTGTGGGAAAGACCCTTCTGGTTACCTCGCTCAGTGGAACTCTCCAGGACTGCTACTCTTTGGAAGCCATCACTGGTCTTTCAGGCAGATGATCAATGAGCTGTTGGATCCAAGGAATCAGAATATGATAGTAATATGTGCATATCTATGCTTATAGTAGTACAATTCACAATAGCCAAATTATGGAACCAACCTCGGTGTCCATCAACAGGTGAATGGATTGCAAAATTGTGGGATATACACACAATGGAATTCTACTCAGCAATAAAGAAGAACAAAATTGTATCATTTGCAGGAAAATGGATGGACCTGGAGAACATTATGTCAAGTGAGATTAGCCAGTCACAGAGAGTGAAGGGTCATATGTTTTCTCTCATATGTGGAAGCTAAGGAATAATCAGGATACCAGAGGGACTTTAGATAATGGAGAAAAAAACTCCAGTGGAGCCAGGGAGGTGGTCTAGGGGAGGGTGGGGAAGGAGAGGGAGAATTGAAGAAGGAAACACTTCCATCAACTTTATGTATCTATGTGAGAAGACCAATGTCAATCTCAATATCCTGTATGGGGAAGGAGAGGAGTAGGGAGGGGGCCAGGGGAAAGCCCACCAAGTGCTGAGTGCATGTATGTCACTATCTATCACATAAACTGCATTATGATGTGAGACTATAACGCATCCATTAAAGTATTAAAAAAAGAGACCATGCATGTATCTTTAAGAAAACTCTCTTTGTGTCTCCATTTCCCTTATTTGCTTTGTTTCCCTGCAATAATTCAGATACTTATTAAAGTACCTGAAAATTAAACTGGGAAAGAAAATCCAAGAAGGGCAGGCCTTCAACCCTGTCCAGCATTCAGAGAAACTTTCTGCTGTGTCAAAACAGCATCTCCCACTGCCTGGGTTTTCCTGGGAGGTTTCAAGCCTCAAGCGCCCTCTGGAACCTGCTTAGCTTTGGAGATGTGATGAAATCACAGAGCAGGGCAGTGTAGCTGCAAGCGATTCTTTTTTATCTCTTTTCATTTATGCAGCCTGACATTGAGTAATAATAATAATTAAATCCGGTTTAAGCTTTTAGGCACCTATACCAGAAGGCCTCTAGGTACCTCAGTGGCAGCGGCCCAGGCTGACAAAAACAAAAGCTAATTATATCGTGGTTAACCATTTTCAAAGAAAAAAATAAAACCACTCACCCACTAGCCCTACCTCTGATATAGGCAGTACGTTAAATGTCTCCAGTACGACCCTTGTGCGTGGGGCCCCTTTAAAACCTGGTGTCTTTGTCTTGAATTTGCCACCCTGGCACAAAGTGTTGAAACACTGGCTTTAGCCTCTATTTTCACCTCTCCTTAGCTTACTGAAAAATCATCTCCCGGGACCGAATTTTTCCATATATTTATTCATAGCCGTGGGGCAAGTTTTATTGATTTATTTATATGCACCTACAGTGTTAGAAGAAAAGTGATTCGGTGCTTTCAAGTGGTGCTCCTCACTTTTAAAAGTTTGAGAGGGATTTAGATGCAGAAACTCCAAAATAGCTTAATCTCCAAAATCGCTTAATCACCAGTATGTACTGGAGTAAACAAACAAACAAACAAACAAACAAATCTCTGGAGAGATTGGAAGAGAAAGGAATGGGAAGGCGTTGTTAGGAACTAAAGCCTCTGTCTTCCAAGCTCTTCTTGCTGAGTCCTAATAGCCCCAGACACAGGGGAAAGACCCAAAGATCAACGGGGACCTCTCCAGACAAGATTTTTAGTTTGTATTCTGTCTGCCCAAGCAAAAATGTCAGAGGTCTGTCTCATTACAGGAAACTAGGCAAACCTCCAGGAGAAATTTCGGCTCTGCTTACTCTGAACTGTATAGTTGGGGTAATACACACGGCCACGTCTTCCCCCATCTCCTGCCAGAATTAAGAAACCCAGTCTAGGAAGAAATTGATTTGTAATGACTGTGGTTTATAATGGTGTGTGTGTTGTGTTAATTGGCTCTATATGAGCCAACGTCCCCAATTTTTGCTCTTCTCCAGATAAGTTCGTTTTAGCAGGTCCTGCTCAGAGCCTCCATGACCTGGTTGTGAAATGACTTCCTTTGCTTTTGATTTTAGCCAGCATCAGGGGACTGCAGGTCCTGGTGTGCACTGCAGCCGGGCCTCCTGCAGAGCCAGGAGACCTGAGGTCCACTGGGCCATTGGCCTCAATTCTGTAAAAGATAAGCCTCCCTCTCTTCCGCTACGTAGGGACACTCTGCAAGGGACTTCATCCATCATTCCCCTACCCATGGCTAGCAGCCAGACACCAAAAGGGCGGGGAGGGCGATTCTGGCCTGGTTCCTCATTCCGAGCATCCTCTGCCTCTGTTGGCCTCCTAGGCTCCCTGGTTGTTGCTAAACCTTCCCAGCCTTGGGCAAACAATCACGCTCCAGCCCCCCTGGCTGCTAATCAGCTGGGCAGTGGGGGGTGGAAGTTAGTTCCACTCCCACCATCCTGATGCACAAGGCCTAGATTGTCCTCCTGAGGGAGTGAGGACTTGGGCGTCATTGGCTTGGGCTTCATTGGCTTGGGCATCATTGGCTTGGGCGTTGCCAGAGGCAATGGGTGGGGCAGGGAGGGATGGAGGCAGTGAGGCACTCCTGGAGCTTCTAGAAAGGTCCAGAGAAGGGGACTAAGTGTCAGGGGCAAGGGGGATGGTCCTGGATGGAGGAGGAGAGGTAGGAAGTGAGATGTCTGTAATGGCAGTCTGGTGAGATGGGACCTGGGAGAGAGGCCAGAAGAGACCGCAGGAGAAAAGGGGGGAAATCTTGGGCTGCTGGAAGGGTGGGAGATATCCAACTCCAGGCTGATGGGGGCTACAGAGAGACCTGGCCCACAGAAGGAGTTAAATGTGGGGGGGGGGGGGGTCAGGGAATGTCACTCTATGCTCAGATTATTCAAATCTGTTGTACTTATTGATAATGTATTTCACTTCTTTTGTGTGTAGGGCGTGGGGGGAGGATATGATTCAGCACAAACTTGATGTAAATTTATGGAAATGTTAATGCAGAGAGGCTGCAGGCCCTGAGCTGCAGGCGGGTTGGCTGTGTGGCCCTCAGCGAGTGGAGGTGACTGCTCTCTGGACTTGGGGAGCTGAAAATAGAAACGTCTGACTTGGGGCCGCTGGCCTCTCCTGCAGGCCAAGAGAGGGACTGACCCTGTCACTCTGGAACACTTGTGGGGGGAGAAAAAAAGAAAAAAGGAAAAAGCTGATGACTAGCCCAAACTGGATCACCTACATTGTCCTCCTGTCTAATTTGCGTCTTTGGGTCAGGGGCCAGTTTTTACCCAGTAGACATGGTCAGGCTTATTTCAAGGGAAAGGGAGGGGAAAAAAGCAAAAAGAATTAACACTATCTAGAACCTACTGTGTGCACCAAATTAGCTGGCGAAGTGACAGATATGTTTTTCCTTCGGCGCTATGGAAGAATAATAGAGCTTGGGAAAGAAAAAAGAAGGCAATTTGATGGAGAGGGTGAAAGGTGACGTTCCGTGTAAATGGCTGGAGCTGGTAACATATTTATTGCCCATTAGGCTGTCCTTCAGAACACTGGATGTTGATTTCTCGCCTCACCCCCATACCAGGTCATGGCATTTGTCTAATGATGTTCCTCTCCTAGTCCAGCTGGTAGCAGCCTCTCTAGCAGTAATCAAACAGCAGCTGAAGCTTTCACAGTTTGGGAACCGCCTCTCTGAGCCCAGCCTCGCTTTGTAGCTTGCAATTGCCTTGAAACGGGGGAGTCAGGACACCAAGATACAAAGCTGGGCCAAAGGATGCGACTGTCCCTTCATTCCTATTAGAGGCAATATCACCAGCACCGGTTCCTAACTTTTGCCAAGACTACAGTTTCTTTTTCAATGTCCAGATGGTCTGGTACCAGTATCCGGGACCTCGAGCTTCCAGGCTGAGTTGGTCTGGGAGTAGACGAAGAGGAAGTGGTCTGAAGCCCAAGGCCATGGTTTGTGGGTGGATTTGAGCAGCTGTTTCCTAAGGATGGGAGTGACCTGATCACTTTTTTCACATCAACGGGGCAAATGCTGTCAACTCTTGGTGACACTGAGTATAGTACTTTGACCTCCTTAGGTCAAACAACATTATTTTTTTTCTCTAATAGAAGCTCACAGTGGTAAGTAAATATGATTTCTAAGTAGAGATCATCAACCAGGGTGTTGACCATCTTATATTCTCTGTGATTGCAGCAATGGCTTACCTTTGGAGACAAGGCGCATGCGTGCTCCTTCTAGGTCCTCCTATGACACAATGGGTGCCATTTGTTAAGCCCATTCATTCCCACGAGGTGGGAAAAACAATCTCCAGGTGATGTAAGAGAGTCTTAGCAGGGTCTCATTTAACATACAGGACATTTATTCATTCAACAAGCATTTTCTGAGCTTGTCTTACATGCTGAGTTAGGCTGTGGTGTCACGACCTAGTCCTCCACCCCCAGGACTCATAGTCCCAAGTAGCTTAACACTAGAGAAATGCTCCAGAAATGACCCCTGCAGAAGAAGCTGGGCCATCTTAGCCTTTCTGTCTTCATCTCTACAATGGGCGGAATGACCTTGAAAGCCTGCCACTCTATGAAATTAATTTTAATTATAAAATTAATCAATTTGGATGGTGCTCCATACAAAAGGTTAGTGAAAGTGCTGTTACTATCTTCCAAGAAGGATTGCAGAGATCTTCAAGATCTGGATCCTTTATTGTGAAAGAGAAGAAATAGATTCCCAGAGTGATAACGCAGTATGCCAAGGTCACAGAGCATGCTAGGGAAAGAGCTGTCACTAGAACCTAGGACTTCTGGTTTCCCTGGCTCCTTCACAGTGCTTACAAGTTGAGCAGAACTGAAGTTCATGAAGAGCAGGATTCTGGTCATCTGCTCGTATGCAATAAGCCATCTCAAATTTGGTGGCTTAAAAACTTCTATCCGTCACCTCTCCTATGGTCCTGTGGTTAACAGGGCTCAGCTGGGTGGTTCTCATGAGGTGTATCCCTGGGCACGTGTCAGATGGAGGCTGGGCTGTGGTTATTGAAGGCTTGACTGGACTAGACGTTCAAGATGGTTTGCTCCCAAGGCTGGCAGTCACTGACTCTGATCGGCTGGGAGCTCAGCGAGGCTGTCTCTACACATTGGGCTTCCCCTGGGAGCTTCCCAAGAGCTAGAGTTTCAAGGAAGAAGTAGAAGCCCCCAGTCCTCTTAAGGCTGACCCTACAAGTGTCACGGGTTCACTTCCACCACATTCTATAGGTCTAAGGGGCCACAGGCAGGTCAGTCCAGATTCCAGGGGGTGGAGGCATAAACCCCATCTCTAGATGAAGATGGGTGGGGCCCTGTGTGGACTGGGAGGAAGGATTCCATGGTGGCCATATTTGGAGGCAAACTACCATAAGCAGCAATATTGATTTTTGCCACAAATTACCCTTTTGTTCCCTGTTTGGAAAAAAGAATACTGGGCAAGAATTAACCAAGCTTGACATTTTTTAGCTTAATGGAAACAAAATCAATTGAGTTCAGGCCTCTATACACACACATTTCGTTTTAAAATCTGCCAATTCTCGAGTCACTTACGGTAAACCTTGGTGTAGGAGAGGTCCTAAAGAAATAATCCAAGAGGAAAGGTAAGGACATTGACTGCAGAAGAGAAGGTAGAACCACCAATGGCAGATACTGAAACACTGGAAGACTCTCAATATCCCTCCATCAGGGGAGGAAGGGAAGTGGAAAAGAGGGTCCTTGTTCTGTCAAACATAAATTCCTTGAGGACAGAGATTATGCCACATTCATCTCCATATCCCTGGTGCCCAGGATGGTACTGGGCACATAGTAGGTGCTTAAATGTTTGTTGAGTTCTATTTAAATACTATTCTTCTCAATAATAATACAAACTAGCATTTAATGAGCACTTGCCATATGCCAGGAACTTCGTTGAGCACTTGACACGTGTTCCCTCACTGAATCTTCACAAAACGATGTGATTATCCATGATTATCCCAGGCCTGATATACTTCCATGTGTGTTAGTAAATAGCAGTTGCTTCAGGCCCTCGAGTGAACCCTATACTTTTACACCTCTGCCAGTGAACAGCCCAGCCCAGGAGGGACCCAAGCAGGCAGTGCTGGGAGCATTCTTGATGACGGAGAGCCCTCAATAGCTCCTCCACAGTGACCCACATGCCTGCGTGTCTCTCTGGCCTGAGTTGACAAGGCTCTGAAGAGCTCTGCTGTGGGTGGTACTGGTCCCAGACAGGCTCCTGACCAGCTGTCCAGGAATAGCACAGGTCTTCAAGAACTAGTGAGCCTGCATTTCTTTGCCTGTGACCGCTGGCAGGAAGGGCAACCTCTGTCGTGTGCTTCAGGGGCTCTTGAATATTTGGCTTCCATCCTGCTTATCTGCATTTGAAAGGAAAGTGAAGATTTTAAAGCGCTTTTAAATGACTTGACCAAAGTTTCATAGCTCATAAGGGGTGGACCCAGAACTAAACTATCTCCAAAATCCACACACCCATCATTGTGCTAAGCTAATGCCTGAGAGGGCAGAGTGGGCGGTATAAACGGCAAAACTGGATTGTCTCACAGTTTTGGAGCTAGAAGTTTGAAGTCACCATGTGGGCAGAGTCAGTTCACTATAAGGGTGGTGACAGAGGTGCTGTTCTAGCTCATGGTGGCCCGCCTGCTCTCTGTGTCTCTTCACGTCCCTTTCCTTCTATGCATTCCTGTTTTTGTGTCCAAATTTCCTATTTTTATAAGGACACCAACCATATTGGATAAAGGGCCCATCCTTCTCAGGCATGACGTCACCTTTACTAATTACATCTGCAATGACCTATTGCCCAATAAGATCACATTCTGGGGTAAGGACTTCAACATATGAACTGGGAAGGGGGCACAATCCAACCCATAACAGCTACTTTGTTTTCAGTTAACTGGCCACCTACATAGATCGTCTAGAGAGGGCTGGCATTGTGTGTACATCTGCCAGGTCCCCGTGAATGCTTAAGGGTTCCTCAGCTGCCTCCTTGGGTTCAGGCAGAAGTGACTCAAATCTGTGATGACTGGGTAGGATTTGACTTTCTCCCATGTAATCCATACCCATTTTGACATCTAGTTGAAGACTGTGAGGTAGGGTGTTTTGGATTCATTTTTATTCTTTTTCATGCTTTTTCGAGTCCTTGAACTCACTGCTATTTCTACAATCAGCAGCTGGTCCACGAGTCAGCCCCTTTCCCTTTGGCAGTTCAACGAACTCTGCAGCTTGTAGCTTGGCAGGTCCTGAACTGCTGCTCAAATCCAACGAACCCCTTCTAAGGCACTGCTCCAAAAGTTCTCCCCACTGTGTGCTCAAGGAAGGTGCTGCCACTGGAACTTGCCTAGCACTGGGGTTCCGACTACATCCCAATTATGAGATGGTTGTCTGGTTTTCTTGCCTACTCCTTCGAAACACACAGTAACCTTGGTCGCAGATGCAGTGTCCTCGGACTTGGAAACTCATTGGACCAAAAATGTCTACAACTTATTTTTTCCCCTTAGATTTTCTTTTTTTATTGATTTTTCATTTTTAGCACAAGATTGATCACCAGCAAAATACCAATTTACATACAGATTCTGCTAAACTCAGCATCCTATATACTTGGGACTTTTTCATCCATAAACCAATTTTTTAAAGAGAGAGATTCCATTATCAGATTCGTCCCTGATGACACACAAGATGGTCTATAGGGAACAAACCCAAGAGGACCACCACCTGACTGGGTGAGCTCAGATGATTTGTGAGATTAATACATAGGGAGCCAAGGTCTCCGGTTGATGGCTATAGGGGCAGGCTAACATTTTGATTAATTCTATGGCTATAAGCATAACCTGCAAACCTTGGTCAGCTATCTTACAAGTTCATTCAACAACATTCAGCAAATACTTTTTGAGTAGTTACGGTGTCCTGGGCAGATCCTGAACTACGATTTGCGGTACTGGGGATAGAGATGCCATTTAGGTACTGGGGATGGAGAAGGACCCAAGAACATAGACCCTGCCCTCATGATGGCCACAGTACAGTGGGGAAACAAATACAGAAATATTGTGCAAATTATTATTTAACCACCAAAGCGATAAGTATATGCAAGAAAGACACAGGGAGTCAAATGTCATTGAAATCAAGACAGGGAGGATGTGTAAAAGTTAGCTAGGCAAGAAGATGGGCTGAGAAACTGCACCTCCAAGACAGAGAGAAAAGCATGAGGATCAAAGAACCTGATGAAGACTAGTGTAACCAGAGGACGGAGAGTAGGAGAGAGAGTTACAGACCGGGCTGAAACAGGGGCCAGAGCCTGAGCCATGTTAAGGAAGTCAGAATTTATCACACAAGCACTGGGGGCCTTTGAACAGTGTATTAGGATTAAAGCTAAGCTTCAATAACAGAGACCCAAAAATATAATGGTATGACTGAGAAGGAATTTAATTTCTCCTTCACAGGATGGGCCAGCAGGGCAACCCATTCCCCAAGGCCACTTAGCACCCTAGCTAGGTCCTGAGATTCTTCCTCAAGTACAAGCTAGAAGCTGGGGTGCTGGCCCAAGTATGCACAAGCTTTCGGAAGGAGGAAAAAGCCAGGCAATGTTCTCTAAAGTAAGAGGGAAGGTGTGCATGTCCCTTCCACTCAGATTCTATGGAGCCGAGCTTACTCCTACAGCCATACACTACCTCAAAGGAGCCCTGGGAATGTCCTCTCTAGCTAGACAGCCACAGGCCCAGGAAGAAGAAGACACATTTGTGGCAATGGGAACAGCACCAGTCGGACCCAAAGGGTCTTAAGTCCTAGAGGGATAAGATTAGTCATCAAGTCTTTGTAGCTGAAGAAGCATCTTAGAAATCGCTTAGATCAAACTCTCCATCTTAGGAGTGAGAAGACAGAAGTAGGTCCAGGGCTCCAGCTACTACTGCTGCACAGCAAACCATCTCAAGCTTCGTGGGATAAAACATCTCATCATGTTCATGTCATTGTGTTTGAGAAGTCAGTAAGGGCGCAGTAGAGTCAGCACGCTGGGCTCTGTGATGCATGGAGCTGCAGGTGGGTATCCCTCGAAGGCTACGGGCTGGCATCATTGGAAGCCTCTTTCTTTCCCATGTCCTGAACTTCATCATCTACATCTTGTCCAAATATGGATGAGGCTCCTCAGGAACAGTTTTTGGGGGGTCAATATATTCATAAGTATTATTCCTCTTGGTCTTTAGATCCATAAACTAAAATGATAAGTTATCTATCTCCCACACCAGCAACATAGCGATTCTGAAATCTGGGCATAGTTCCGGGCTCAGTCCTGTTCTCTGGGCATTTTCTTTGCAGCCCATGGTTCTGCTCTCTGAGTTATCTTTTATTTTCCATAAAGTATGATTCGTGTACATACTTTACTAGACTAATCATTCTGTTTCTTTTCCTTCAAGAATTGAGGATCAAAGGGCTCTTTTCATTTGTTTTATTGTCTTAGCCAAAGGTGGCATAATTCACTTAAAAAATACTGTGTATCAATACATGATTTACATATTTACTGTGTATCAATACATGGTCAACTGTACAAATCTCTTTGGAACAGGCTCTTCTCTATTTTGGCCCCTTGTGGCCATCTTAGGGTAATGCTCTCCTTTTTGAAGTCTTACTGTGCATTGAAGAAGACCTACAAGGAACACACTAGAATCTCTAGAAGGACTGTTATTTTCCTAGCACCTTAGATGATTCTAGATTTAAACAAGGGATCTGACAGCTGCATCCTGAATTTATATTCTCCCAGAACCTGCTTCTTAACTTGGAACCTGTTCCTGGGTCAAAAGATTATACTGAGACCTTTCTATTCCCTCCCAAGTATACTTTAAAGTTTCAGAATTCACTCTTTAGTTTCTCTCACTTTTCTTTTGTTTCATTAGAGGCAGCTAGAAGTCGGGCAGCACCCTCAATACTCTACCTGGAAATCAAGTTTAATAGACGTATTTTCTATCATATACATTATCACAGGAAGTGGTTTTGTTGAACTTTCTTCCAATGAGTAACAAAGAGTTCCCTTTTCTTAGTTTCTGATAGTGTTTTCTTCAGTTTCTTTTAAACTTTAACACTTTCCTTCAGGTCCTCCCCGCTTGCCTTACCTGTCCTCACAAGGAACTTCTAGAATCCACCTGCCTCTGAGGCCCAAAGTTGATGTGCCTGCCTTGTTTGTTTTTGTTATAGTAGTCTCCCACTTCCAGGTCCCAGATTTCTGTTCCAATTTCTCTATTCCTTTGGCTGTTGGTTCTATTCCTATTGCTTCCAAACTTAGTGGCACAAAAATAACCATTTTACTATACTCACAGTGTATGTGGGTTGGGAATTCTGGGAAGGTATAGCAGGGAAAGCTTGTCTCTGGCCTGTCTGGAATCTCAGATGGAAGTATGTGAAGATTGGAAGTGGTTTCATGACTGGGAGTGTTGGTCATCTGGATGCTTCTTCAGTCAAATGTCTGGCACTGGGGCAGGGAGAATTCAAGGGCTAGTAATATTAGAGTGCTGACTCAGAGCCGCCCTGTGCTGCTTAGCTTCCTCACAACATGGTTGTCAGGAGATAGTCAAGCTTCTTGTGTGGATGCTCTAGTTAATGAGTCAGAAGCTGTGCAGCCCTTGAGACCCAACCTCAGAAGTCATGCCTGGTCACTTCCGCCACATCCTGTGGATTACAAGGAAGTCACAAAACCATTTGGATTCTAGAGGAGGAGGGGACATAGACTTCTCCTCTTCCTGGAGGAGTATCCAGTTCATACTGTGAAGGAGTCCATGGAATGGGAGATTTTTGAGGCCATCTTTGGAAAATAGACTCTGCCACATGCAGGAAGGTCATTACTGATGAAGCAAAACTGAAACTCAGTTGTGTTTATGCCCAGACCCTTGTTCTTTTGCTGTGCCATGCTGATGAGTCAATAGCATCATCTGCATGAATGAAGGACCTTATGTTATTAAAAAGAAAAGTTGAAACATAAGGCAAGAAGCCAAATTTGGTCTCAATTGAACATTCTCTGTATTACAAATGCAGCATAAATATATGTTTTCCATAGCCCTTGCAGAGCAAACAGCTGCATTTATTTGCGTCCAAAAACATGGAAAAGTTCCAAACTATAAGCAAAAAGGAAGGAACTCAAGAAAACAATTCAAACTTCTGTAAGTGTAAATCTTCATAAAAATAGTTGTAAGGTTGATTAAAGCAGGTGCTGCAACCTTCTCCTAGCCTGAAGTGTTCTGCTTACAAACAGCCCCTTCCCCCATATAATGATGTCACCTTCTAGGAACTACTTGAATATTTGGCTAAGCAGGCAAATGCCTATTGAATATCTTTATGGTAACTTGATACACTACTGCTCCACCCCCCCACCCCAGTCCCCCGTCTCCAACATATACCAATTCAGGTTCAGGCTTATTCTCATTCATTCTCTCTCTCTCTCTCTCTCTCTCTCTCTCTCTCTCTCTCTCTCTCTCTCTCACACACACACACACACACACACACACACACACACAGGCACACACACAGGCACACACATACACAAATTTTCCTGTATCACCCTAGAGTCCTTTAGAATTCCTTAGATTCTTTATGAGAAAGATATGCACGCATTTCTGCAAGCCAGGTCACCCTTACCTCTGCACATTCATGAAACCTATTTTTCTTACGTGAATTCCTTCCTTTTGCCCCATGATATAGTCTGGAAGAAGGATGATCCCAAAGAACCTTTGTAAAACTGTTCACCTCTTTCCCCTCCTCTATCATATTCTATCTCTGATCTGGGAATCTGAAAACGTCAGGCATAGCATTGTTCCTTACGATTTAGAGTTAGCAGGAGAGCTCTTTGAGAGGATTCTATTACATCTTTATGTCTTTGCACATAAACTAGGCCCTCTCTGAAAACTCAGTTCAAATTTGATTTGCAGTGGAAATTCCTTAGGTTGTGGTAAGCACTTTATGGGACAAAGAAGGGAGGAAACACTATTCAGGAATTCCTGTGTGCAAAGCGACATGTAGGATGGTGGTGGCATAAGGTTAAACTTTGCACGTGTGTAGACAGGACAGATGCTCAAGAAGGAAGAGGTGGTGAAGGAGAAGAGAAGGGACAGGAGAGGTGGACTGGACCCAAGCTGATCTTTAAGGATGCCTAGGAATTCCAGCAGAGCGGATGGCATGTGGAAAGGAAGAAGGCTTTTCATTTCTCTTGCTTTCTCCATGAATGCTGACTCCCACCACTGCCAGCGTGTGAACTTGACCGTGACTCGGTGGTCGAGGACTCTCATCTTAGCTCCTGCTACTCTTCTTGCTTTCTCTGCTCCAGGCACCAAGCTGCCTCTCACCTCAGGGGCTCTGCTTATGATACTTTTCCAGAACCATAGGAGAACATGTTTCTGCTATTTTCAGACACCAACTTTGTGGTGATTTGTCACAGTAACCCAGGAAACAGATACGGATGCTACCATGGTCTCCACAGGGCAGAGGGGTCTCTCAGTCACACCCCAGTGTGCCCAGAAGTTGAAACAAGTCCAGAAGGGAAGGAAGGCAATGAGCAAGGGGAGTGGGTGAACTCTGTGTAATGGGCTGGGCAGCACATATTCCTCTCTGCAGCAGCATTTATGGTGAACTGGAATGAGCCCATATGATTCCTAAGCTTTGTCTACCAGGTGACTACAGAGTCCTGCACTTGGCCGGTCTGTCTGCCTAATTTATTTCTTTACTTACTTACCTATTTGTCTGCCTAATTTAAATGAAGAATCATACCTATATTAGCATAACACTCTGGCCACCAGTGTTTTTGCAAAAGGCTAAGCACAGGGAAGTCAGCCTCTTCACCAATGCTTTTCAGCCTCAATGGTCTAGTGAAGGTGTCTGGTCCCATCCAGACCTGACCCAGACATGCTACTCCATGACTTCTGTGTTTTCTAAACTGATTGCCAAGGGACTCCACTCTACCAGTTCTCCAAAACAGTCCATAATCTGGGGTACTTTCTCTTTGCAGAGACCAGCCCACAGCAGCTCATGAATGGTAGTCTCAAAGGTTATTCTCAGCGTGAGATGGAAAGAGTCTTGGAAGATTGGAATTTTTTACAAAATCTCTTCTCTCTCCTAATCATTAGCACCACCACCGCCGCCATCATTTCCATAATCATCTTTATAATTATTTGAAGTGGAAAGGGAGCAGCGTACCTTCCTAATGAAGAATAGTTGGGAAAAAATAGAAACCGTGTTGATAGGTGATTGAATAGCCTCCCGCAGAAATGTGCACAATCTGTGATTAGGGAGAGTTTGAGGAATTGGACCCTAACACATTTCTTCAACTTAGACTCTCTTCTCTTCTTTTTATATGCTCTGCAGTATATATATATATATATATATATATATATATATAAAGGTCCCTGACTTACTAGCTTGGTACCTCTGCTCACATTTTGCCTAGACTGCCCCATTCCCATCACAGAATCCACAACCATCCCCTCTTCTGAACTTTCATAACGACTTATCTGAGGCCCTCTTGGATCTCTTGTCTTTTGCTACTTTATACTTTATATCTATAATTACAGTTATGAACTTCAAAACTACATGCCAGTGATGGGCCTCATATATGATGGTGGTCTCATAAGGTTATAATAGAGCTCAAGAATCCCTGTCACCTAGTGATGTTGTAGCAGTAGTAATATCACAACAACATTCATGTGTTTATGACAACACTTGTATAAACAAACCTACTGAGCCAATTGTATAAAATCATAGCAATACAATTATGTATAGCATATAATACTTGGTAATGAACATCTATATTACTGAATTATGTATTGCATATGTTATGCTTTATCATTATTTTAGAGCATACTGCTACTTATAAAAAGAAGCTTATTGTAAAACAATGTGCTGTCACACTGTTGGCAGTAGCCTTATACATTTCATCTTTCCTGCATCTTTTCTTTTGTTTGTTTGTTTTTATTTACTAGGAATTGGACCCAGGGACAATCTACTGCTGAGCTACACCCTCAACCCTTTTTTACTGGGATTACAGGTGTGTACCACCACGACAGGCTTCCTGCATCTTCTTGATCATATCATTTCCCTTTGTACTTGATTTAATATCGTATTGTTTTGTTCAACATGATCAGCTATGTCGTATGTACATGCTCTATTTCCTGGGCACATAGTAGGCTATTCCATTCAGTTTTGTGTAGATACACTCTGTGACTCACCTAAAGATACAGCTCTCAGAGCAATACTTGTCATTAAGCGATGAAGTACTGCATATATGCATATATTTCCTCCTACTAGATTTTAAACTTGAGACTCTGTGACATTCTCCTCTGTATCCCAGATTCCAACCACCAAGCATGTGCTTTTAACAGAATAAGTGCTCAATAAATTGAAAGAACAAGAAACTAGAAGTTTGGTATCATTCTTTCAGAGGATCCATGCTGAGAGAAAGGTGTTTGAACAATACGAGGTGTGCCAGAGCTTCTGTGAGTCCCCAAACACTTTGCCTCTTCTTCTTGGATATATAGCCAAGTGACATTTACCTGCTTATTTTTTTGGTTAAGGGAAACCTATAACTGTTTGCTTTCCTTTGGCTAGAACCCAGTTATATATAACTCTCCATTCCTTTCCCCTTCAGCCAGCTTGATGTGGTTAAGCATGGTGGCCTTGGACACTGCATCTGGAAGTTAACAAAACCCTAAGATAAGAGGAGCCTGAGTCCTTGAATCATCACATGAAGGGGGCCTCTCAATTACAACACCATTTTGGGATTTTGTGTAAGAAGTAAATGTCTATCATGTTTGAGTCATTACACATTTTGGGGTTTATGTGTTATAACAGCTAGGATTACCTTAACCAATTTAATTGAGTTTAATGATGCTGGGAAAAATTATAAAAATATGACTCTTGGTTTTCTCAGGAAACAGACACTTTTAAATTTTAATTTTGCTTATAAGGGGCTATAAAACCATTCTAATTTCCAGAAACACTTTCACTTGGCAAAGCCCCCACTCAACAATGTGATGCATGAAAGGCTTTGGTTGTCCTTTCTAGAATCTGTCATGCTTAGACATTCTTCTAGTTCCAATAACAAACACAGGTGATTCCTGTTACTCTAAACAGAGAGAGTATATGGATATGGGTTAGAAATCATGATATAAAATTTCTATGTGAAAGATCATAAAATCCAACTCTTTTTGGCATTGACTTACAAAACAGCTCCTAGTGTTCTGAGCTTTGGGGGTAAGCAGGGACTCTCTGGCTCAAGCAGATATCACTGGCAACTATAAAAGCCTCCTGCTCTTCAAAGACCTCTCACTGGCATTACCTGATCCATGTAACTATGGTACATGTAAGAATAGTTTCCTGCTTCCTTATAGAAAAAGTCTAAATGCTTTAGTTAAGAATTTAAGGTATTCCATTATCTGACCCCCACTCTCTTTTTCAATCAAGCAAATATTTATTCAATATGTTGTACTTTGACCTATTTCTATTCTTTTTTGGGTTTTTTCTACCACCACCATTGTATATGTCCACATATATGATAATATTTGTATATATGATATATACTATATGCAATGTGCTATATATAACCTTGGTCAGAACAGGCAAGGTTATACCACAGTGATAAATTAAGTTTGAATTCCCAGTGACTTAGCAAAAGGGGTTCATATTTTGCTGATGTTATGGGTTCATTGGGCGATTATGTGTCTGTTTGGTGAGGGGAGTGCCTGCTCTCCCCTACACTCAGGTACCCAGTCCGATGACCTTTCCACCACCCCTAGCTACAACTTCTGGGGTGGATGGCCTCCCCCACTGCAGCAGGAGAAATGAGAACCCAAATAAGCCCAGCACTTCCCATTGACCAGACTGGTCACATGACCCTGTCTAACTACAAGGAGTTGGGAAGTAGATGAAATGTGCTTATTACAAAGCAGTATTGTCTTTGTCACTCATACATCTTCCAAGACACCTTCCTGGTTCCTTCAAGCTGCAATGTCTCCTGTCTGTGAATCCTGACAGTATTGCTTGTCCCTTTCAATAGCTATTTTCTACATCACATGGAGATTATAGATAGTCATATGTGTATCCAGAGTTCTGATTCCTATAAGACAGAAATCACCTACTCCATGCCAGATGCTCCTGTTTACAGTTTTAACTCATTGATATCCTCATAATAATCCTTTGAGGTACCTTCTTCTGTTGTGTCCAACTTAAAAGATGAGGAAACTGAGATAAGGGGAGGCTAAGTAGTCTAAGAAGATTCTAGTATAGCCAGTTTAGTTTCATGGCACATGCTGTGAACCACTACACTACATTGTGGCACCTTCTTTTTAACCTCCTTATTAGCAAAGAGTAAAATATAAAATTAATTCATTTCTTTGTTTTTCAGAATGCCAAGTACAGTTTCAGGCACTTAACAGGTTTTATGAAAAGCATTGTACCTCATTAGTGCCTTCTCTAATGAAGATTTTCAACACATTTGATCTTTTAGTAATTTTCCTTCTGGCACTGCCAGATTGCTCTTGGCAACCCAGGAATAATTTTAGGAGATGCCACTGCTTTCCCTCAAAAAGCTACAGGTCTTTACAGAAGACAAATGGTGTCTTTGGGGACATCCAGGGGACAGCCAGACAGAAGGCAGAAGAAGTAAAGGTAAGACACTCAGGAAAGACTTGAACCACTTTATTTATATTGTGTTTGATTTTGTGCTTAAGAGACTGTTAAATTAAAGTAGGGAAGGGTAGCTGCTAAGTCTATTTGGTCTTCTTTTGAGTCCTCAAACTCCATAAATAAAATCCAGGTCCCCAGAGAGAACTTCCCTTTGCTTAAACGTGGATTCCTGGTAAGCTGTAATCCCCTTCCACTGGCCGTGAGCCTTCTACAGACTAAATTTAGAGAAATTAAATTACAACGCAGCACTGTGGCTCCCCAAATGAAACGTATAGGGCAGAATACCTGAAAGCACCAGGGAAAATGTTACTCAGAGGGAAGTGCCAGGAACCTGGTGATCAATCTCCCACGTCGGCAATCAGAAAGGCAAAGGTCCCGTTCATTTAGAGAGAAAATGGGGCTGCGCAAGCCAATTTAGAACCATCGGAGCAATGATCGGGGAGAGTAGCCTCGTTCTAATTATGCCTCTGTGTTCCAGCCAGGCATGAAAGAAATCACAGTCAACCTATTTTGGGGAAAGGCATTCCCAGAGCGCAGCATCCAGTGTCTTATGCTCAGTGAGGGCCAGTGAGTCAGGGAGGAAAACTACTGGAAAATAATCTTCTTCGATGACTAACAAAGAGGGGGCAGCTCTTGTGTTGTCCTGATGGAAAAATTGGTGGGATCTCAGGAATTAATAAGGAACTGGCAACCCCTGGTTGGATGTTCTATCCTAAAAGTGGGCACTTCTATGTACTTAAATGGGAGGGGCTGGGTGGCACTAGAGATCTATACTGGAGACAAAGGAGATTAAGTGGTACTTTGTCATCAACCTACCCACAGGATTGCTCTGTGCCACCCCGTGAATGGTAATAATGCCCAAGGCATCTTAAAATGCACTGTAGATCTTGAACCAAAGTATTTTCTGGATTTGTTTCGTTTAATTCCTCATAGCCTAGTAGAGATCTCTGACTTAAAGGCAAATGTGGTCCTGGGAACATAGCTCAGTGGTAGAACACATGTTTGGCATGCATGAGGTTTTGAGTTCAATCCCCAGAACCCCGAAATGAAATGGATTAAATTAATCAATTGTTTTAAAAAAGAAAATTCAAATGTAATTGAATGTTGGGATTCAAAGGAAAATGTTTTGAATATGGTGTGTGTGTGTGTGTGTGTGTGTGTGTGTGTGTGTGTGTGTGTAAAAGTAAGAGTCATGTATCAGTTAGAATTCTTGGCATATTGACTTTTTCAATAAGTATTTACCAAGTCCTAAAATAGACCAGGTGTTGTTCTAAGCATTGAGAGTGATGTGTTTTTCCTCATACAGCTTATATTCTGAAGGGAGAAACCTATAACAACCAGAAAAGAAAGTAATACTTGTGTGATTTCTTATTGAGATAATTGCTATGAAGGAAAATAAATAGAATGAGATGTCATAGGATATTTCAGTTATCTATTATATAACAAAATATCCCGAGATTTAGTGGTTTTAAACAGTGACATTGTTTTACATGAATTTTTGGGTTAGAAATTGGGGAGGGAGCCGGGTGTGGTAGCGCACACTTGTAATCCCAGCATTTGAGAGGCTGAGACCCAGGGATCCGGGTTCGCGGCCAGCCTCAGCTACCTAGTGAGGCACTCCGCAACTTAGTGAGACTTGGTTTCAAAATAAAGAATAAAAAA
>PVLC010016847.1:0-34815 GCA_004027655.1 Graphiurus murinus
AAAAAATAAAAAATAGGGCTGGGGGTATAGCTCGGAGGTAGAATGCCCCTGAGTTCAATCCCCAGTACTGCAAAAAAAAAAAAAAAAGATACTCATTCACCAAGGGCCTTGGAACCTACACCCTGCAGATGAGAGAATTACTGCAATATATTAGTATTATTATTACAGGATGAAAGAAACAATGGGTAGTCCTCTTTTATGACCTACTTGTCGAAATTGTAATAAAATTACTTGTAAACAAACTTCCACAAAACCTGATCATCATATTTTCCTTTAGTCACATTCTCTTTGTTTTTCACATATATTTGATCATTGCTATCACAGCATAATTTTTAGCTTTGTCTATGATATCTTCAAATAATACTTTTCATTGCTCAAAACATTATAAATTGAAAATAAACTAATGTTTAAAGTACATGCTTTATTTATACACACATGCTAGAAGCCAGGAACTGGGTCTTATTCAGAATTACACTAACCTAAATTTGAATCTTGGCCCTATTCTTGACTCTGAATCACACTGTAGAAATTATCCGTTTTATCTCATTATTCCAGATGTGGAAATATCGAGTATAACTTATTCACCCCCAAATTAAAGTTCTAATTCAAACGATTGTTGAAAAACTAAATTATACATTTGTGTAGCCAATAACACATTATTCTCACTATATGTTAAATTTTTACAAATAATAGTGCTTCAAATCTGTACATTTTGGTGTTACGGTTGTCTTAGAAGAGGTCGCTGTGTCAAAGTACTATAGAACTGGTGGTTTATAAAAGTGAAAAGTTATTGCTCACAGTTATATGGGTTGAAAGTCCAAGATTAGGATTTCAGTGTGATGGGGGGTATTTAGTGCCCTCTTCTTCTTCTTTTTTTTTTTTTTTTTTTTTTTTTTTTTTTTTTTTTTTTTTTTTTTTTTTTTTTTTTTTTTTTTTTTGTGGTACTGGGGATTGAACTCAGGGGCATTCTACCTCCGAACTATACTCCCAGCCCTATTTTGTATTCTTTATTTTGAAACCGGGTCTCACTAAATTGTGGAGTGCCTCACTAGGTAGCTGAGGCTGCTCGCGAACCTGGATCCTCCAGGCTCAGCCTCCCAAATGCTGGGATTACAAGCATGCGCCACCACGCCCGGCTTAGTGCCCTCTTCTTGGTTGCAGACTATTGATTTCTTCTTGTATATATTATGTGGCAGAAAGACAGGTAGTTAAGGTAGTCTCCTCTTACCAGGGATTTAATTCTAATCATAGAGTTCTAGCTTTAGGACCTTATTATCTGTCAAAGAAGCAATTCTCCAGCTACCATACATTATGGTTACTAATGAATCCATACTATTTTTTTTTTTAAACTGAAGCGTAAATTGAACCATAGTTTATACCATACTTCATTATCAACATTTCAGGTTTACCATTATTAGAAATTTGATCTGTAATGGACACCTTTATAGTAATATTGGGAAAGTATACAATTTGTATAGTGTGGGTGTCACAAAGGCTACAATGTGAACATTCTTCTCACTTTTATAAAATTTAAAAAAACAACCTTCCAAACAATTTTAACAATATGTAAGCTCATCAGCAGCATGTAAAGTTTCACTTTTTCCCACTACATACTAATAGTCACAATTTTATAACTTTGAATTGTGAGCTGGGCATGCTGGCACATGCCTGTAATCCCAGTATTTAGGAAGCTAAAACAAAAGGATCACAGGTTTGAGGTCAGCCTCAGAAACTTATTGAGACCTTATTTCAAAAGGGCTGAGGGTATACCTCAGAGGTAGAATGTCTCTGGGTTTAGTACTAGGGAGTATTACAAAAATAAAATAAAATATTTTTTTTACAGTCTCACAGACAAAATGTGCATTTCACTGTTGTTGTAATTAGATTCTCCAACTAATAAAATCAATCATATTTCTATGTGGACAATAGTCATTATAATTCTGCTACTGTGCAGAGCTTGTTTAAATTCTGTGCCAATTTTTCTTTTGAGAATGGTAATATTATGATCATTATATTCTTCATATTATTTGGCTATTGTAATACTGAAAATATTTTCTGCTTTAGGGATAATAGTTTTTAATTTTGGTTAGTAGTCATTTCCCATGATAAGATTTTAAATTTTTATACATTCAGATTTTATTATATTTCTCTTCATACATTTAGATTTTTATGTCTTTCAAAATCCCCTTTAGTCCAAGGGCAGATATTTCTTGTCCACATTTTCAATTTTTAAAAAAATATACTTTTTTGGTGCATTGTAATCTCACAACATATTTTCAATTTAAAGACTATTTTAGAAATATTTATGGAATTTTATTTTAATAATATTGAGTCAGAGCAGAGGACCTGGAAACAGGAAGGGTTAAAAGAGGCTATCTGTATGAAAAACAGAAATAGAAAAGATTAATAGTTACAGGGATAATAGTGTGAGTTAATACAAAACTTCAGCTCCAAGAATGATCAAAGGAATATGGATGAAGGAGCAGACAAGTAGTGGCAGGAGCCCACAGAAGTCCACTGACCTTTGGAATGGAAATTAAAATTAAGGATTGAAACTGGGCAATGACGTTGGGTCCCAACACCAGATTCTAACCAATCACAAGAAAGGATAAAAGCTCACCTCCCAAGACCTTCAATAGTGATTCTCCTTCAGGTAGGATAGGGGAGCTGTTTGTGTCTTCTATGTTTTCTTCGCTTACCATAAATCTTTATACACCTATACCCACCCTTTTATAGTCTGTTGACTTAAAATTTTGTAGACAAGAACCTGTTAAGAGGAAATTCTGCATTTTTTTGGGGGGAGAGCAGTAAAGGAAGAATTCAGTTATAGTATAAGGTAAGAATTTAATGTATAGGTTTTCTTGATATTTTCTAGCATCATTATTGAAATTTTTTGAGAAATGCTTTTTATTTTTAGTGCTTTCATAAGTCCTTTTAGTGTTTTCAACCTTAGGTCCTTGCTTCTTTAGAGACCAGTTATAAATTTTAAGGCCAGGGCATTCCCTATACTTTTACAACTTTATGAGTTTAAAATATGAATTTCTCTCCAGAGAGTAACCATAACTTTCATACTTTAATTAGCTTCTTAAACAGCCACACACACACATACACAGAGCAATCCATTGAAAGGTTCTGTGTTATATGACAGAGTAGCTTATCAATTATTTTATCAGAAATTGTTGTGAAAGAATCATGCTGAGGAGTAAATATGTGAAATTACCAATGCCAATCTCAATGTCATGTCTAGGTAAGGGAAGAAGTGGGTGGGGGAGGAGCTCACCAAGTGCTGTGTGCATGTATGTCCCTATCATTATGAAGAACTGCATTATGATGTGATACCACAATGCACTAATAAAAGTAGTTTTTTTTTTTTTTTTTTTTTTTTTTTAAAGAATCATGTTGAGCCTACTAAACAGGCAGAAGTGAGCATGCACTAGAGATGGTGTTTGCTGGGAAGATAGTAAAATACTGCTCCCTTCTATGTAAGGAATGACTTTTTTAATGAGTACGCTTAGACTTCCTTGAATGTTTTATGGTTTATCCTATAGACATCTGGACTCCCAGTCCTATTTCTTTTAAATTACTTCACTACTTCTACGTCTAGCACCACAGGGGCAAGCAGGTTTTCTGCCTGAGCTCTCGAGAGCTGAGGAAAATCTGAATTAATCAAAAATTGGCATGTTCTCACTGACAAACTTTCAAGGGAGTTTCTTCTCTATAAAGAGTTTGATAATATTGAAAGCAGCATCTGTTACAGCTTTTCCTTTGTTTGCTGCTTTGTTGAGATGTGGGTGTTGGTTCTTTGTCATTCTGTTGAGGCTTATTGTTTTCTTAATTGAAAGGCCAACAGCTGGCTCTTTTTGGTGCACTCTGTTCCTTACATGCTATTAAAATAATGCTTGATTTGAAATGCGAAAGTGAAGTTATAAATACCTAAATATTATCTCTCACATGTAACAGGATGTTCTGATATTCTCATGCAAATAGGGGAGATAAATACTAGACTGAAAAAAAAACAACTAGATAGTAAGCACAGGTGATATTTATTTAAAATTAATACGTTAGCACTATTCCTAATTAAAATATTATATAAGCTACCTTAACATATATATATCTGCTAACTTTGTACCCTCTGTATTATATACATCCTCAAAGGATCTATAGCATATCACAGTAAGTTTTCAGAAATTGTGTATATGCAAAGAGTAAAAGACATTAAAACTATATTTTGAAACTGGACGTGGTGGCGCACTCTTGTAATCCCAGTACTCGGGAGGCTGAGACAAGAGGATCCGAGTTTGCTACTTAGTGAGGCCCTCCGCAACTTAGTGAGACCCTGTTTCAAAATAAAGAATAAAAAATAGGACTGGGGGTGTAGCTCGGAGGTAGACTGCTCCTGGGTTCAATCCCCAGTACTGCCAAAAAAAAAAACCAAAACAAAACAAAACTACATTTTGGAATTAATTTTGCTTATACAGTAATTGTAATTTATCCAATTAAGTATGCATATATAAGAAGATTTTATGACTAGTTCTTCTCATATCAATCTAACTAAAGTTTTAACTGGTTGAGGGGACTCTTCTATTTGTATTACATCTCTCTAAGTGCTTGAACTATTCCTACATTTCTTTCTTTTTTAAACTCTCCAGATTCATCTCATGATTGTACCTAAATTGCCTCATGATGGTGAATACAGTGCTAAAGAGAGAAAAAATAAAGTAAATGAAATAATAAAATATGAAAGGGAAAAACACTGTAAATAATATTTACTAAGATAGGGTGTTATATTAAATAGAAAAGCAAACTCTATGCCTATGTATATAGAATAAAATGTTTTTATCATGTATGGAATTTTTGAATTATATATATATTTTTTTTTTAATATTTTTCAACTTAATCTACATTATACACAACAATACATGCTGGTTATTAGGGCAATTGATTTAAACTTTTACTTAATTTATCTCTAATAATAATTTGTGATAGACTTATCAGAATTGATTTAATAAACTTCTTCCCTCCTCCCTCTCTTCCTTTCCTTTCTATTTTCTCCTTCCTTCCTTCCTTCCTTCCTTCCTTCCTTCCTTCCTTCCTTCTTCTCTCCCTCCCTCCCTTTCTTCCTCCATCTTATTTCTTTCTTTCCTACCTTCTTATATTATTAGTCGTCCTTTTTTTTTTTTTTGGCTTGACATAACAGACTTGAAAATTTTAATGAAAACCAAAGGTAAAGTGGACTTTTCATTTTTTATCTGAGAAAAATCTAGCCTAATACATCATAACCAAAATTAATTTGCAACTTCCTTTCATTGAGAACCTTAATAAGAGTTATTTTTTTTCCCTCCAAGGAGCATTTATGTATTCAAATTCTGAGCTGAGATTCAGCCTCATGCAAAAGTTTCAATGGGAATGAGAAAACAGTATATATTTTAGCAGTTAATTGGCTCTAGAAGACCGTGCTAAAATCTTGAGGGGCCTCAAATGCATAGCCATTGTATTTGGTTAATATGCAGGAATGTGCAGTTAAGTCTAAACTTAGCAGAAATCTAGCAGAGCACAGATTCCCTGCCTCTTTTTTTTTTTTTTTTTTTTTTTTTTTGCTATGGTCAGGAAATACATATTTGCCAATGACACTGAGCCTGCCCCAACCACTCTGCTGCTTCATCCTTCAAGGTGGTCATCAGATTTTGCAAATGAGTGATATATGGAGGTGGCTGTAGAGCTGAGCTGGGAATCTTCAACAGAGATTTGGAACTCCTTCTGTCTTTCAGTGCCATAAAGATGGAGAGGTGCCAAGATCTCAAAATAAGTCATGTGGCCACACTCACACACAAACCAGATATGGATGACACAGAAGACATCTTGCCAGAAATGTCAAGGAGCTTGGGACCAGCCCAATGTCTGGCTGGAGTGATGTGATTGGACCTCACCCTGTCTGCTTGAGGAAAGCAGGGACATTGTGCCAAGGTCACCTTCTCTGGGAGCCCTGTGACTGTCTTATTCATGATTTATTCTTTTATATCTGAAAAAATATAGAAAAATGAAGGCAATATGATCAATGACCAAAAGAAAAAAGAATACAGAAGCAGGCACATGCACAAAATTCAGTTTATATTATTAAACTGTGTGACATCATTATGCTTTTGTCTTTTGAGATTTCAGGCTTTGGAAACATCCCATATGGACACATGATATATGAATTGTCGTCTTTATGGAGCATTTATATATTGCTCCCTAAATTCTGAATAGCCTCATATATTTACTAACTTAAAACCCATTAATGTTCAATTTATTGTCAAATATGTATGTATATATTGTTAAATGCATATAATAAAAACATAAACTAGCTAATAGATTTTAGATATTAAAAGTTTTAATTGGTTCTATAAACTTTTTTTTTTTTTTTTTTTTTTTTTTTTTTGCGGTATTGGGGATTGAACCCAGGGGCATTGTAACTCTGAGCTACACCTCCAGCCTTATTTTTTTTTTATTGTTTATTTTGAAACGGGGTCTCACTAGGTTGTAGAGGGTCTCACTAAGTAGCTGAGGCTGGCCGAGAACCTGGATCCTCCGGTCTCAGCCTCTATAAATATTTATTTACCTTTTTCAGATACAAAATTGGTGCAAGTCATAGCAGTGGATACAAAAACCATGCCTTCTAAAGAGAAAGTTTCTCACAGAGGAAATAGAAGCTATGATTATCATTCATTTAGTGTCATTAAGTTGAGTTGATGAGATGCTATTTTGACCCCCCACAATGAAATATAGTAAGTATAATCAAAAAGATAATAATTTACTGAACTCAGAGAAGTCCTTTTAAATGTATATTAGCTAAAATTAATTGGAACATTCCCCAAACCCCTCAAGTGTCTTATTTTCCTTGGATAAAGAAGTAGAGAAATTACATTTAGGATATCATTCATCAGAAGTGGTGGTCTCTGTAATTCCCCGCTCATTGTTAAGATGGTGTTAACTTTGACATATAACATGAGCTTAATTTCTCTAATTAAAACCTAGCATAATTTGATCATTATTTACTCAACTTGTTTTATCTCTGTTAAATAAGAAATAAAGTACTGGGGATGTCGCTTAGTGGCAGAGTGTGTGCCTACCAGACACAAGGTCTTGGGTTCGATCCTCAACACAGTAGAAAAAGAGAGAGTGAGAGAGTCAGGCGAAGAGAGACAGAAAAAAGAAAGCTGGGCATGGTAGTGCATGTAGTGCATGCCTGTAATCCCAGGACTTTGGAGCTGAGACGGGAGGATCACAAGTTTTCAGCTAGCCTGAGAAAATAAGTGAGGCCCTGTTTCAAAATTACTACTACTACTACTACTACTACTACTACTACTAATAATAATAATAATAATATAGGGCAGAGGGTGTAGCTCAGAGATAGAACACCACTGGGTTCAAACCCCAGTATCACAAAGAAGGAAAGAAGGGAGGAAGGAAGGAAGGAAGGAAGGGAGGGAGGAGGGAGGGAAGGAAAGCTTTTCAGTTTAAATTTAATGCTGTGGATTTCAAGTATATTTTAATGTTTCCTAGACATATTATACTTCCCTTTTCTCTTCACCTTCACAGTATTTTGGAGCACTAACTTGGCTATTTCTTTCCGCAGCTCATGAACTTTTCCCATGTTTACTTTCAACTTATTTCTCCTCTTTGAAATGCTATTTTTGCTTAGCTCTTTACTTGAATCTTTTCTTTCCAAAATTATTAATACCATTCATATGAGTAAAACACATGGTCAATTCTCTTTTCATCTTACTGATTTTATTAAAGCATTAAAAAATGTATTACTATTTCTTCCTTGATATATTTTTGCACTAAGTTTATAACATGTTTTTCTTTTAGTCTTATTTCTTTTTAACAAGATTTCAAAACAAATCAGACTTCTCTGATTCTTGCATTTCTGACCTATCAATGTGCTCCTCCTTGTGTGTGTGTGTGTGTGTGTGTGTGTGTGGTGCTTGGGGATTTAACCCAGAGGCATTCTATCTCTGAGCTATACTTCCAGCTCTATTTCTTATTTGGAAACAGGGTCTTGCTAAGTTACTGAAAGCCTCATAATTTGCTGAGGCCATACTTAAACACAAAATCTTTTTTCCTCAGTCTCTCAAGTACTGGGATTACAGATACGCACAAACACACCCAGCACTGTAGTCCTCCATTTTATATTATTCCTTTGGAAATCTACTCCAGCACCATGACTGGGCCTGCTTTCCAGATTTCCCACTCTAAATTCATATCTCAAAGTTCTAATCTGTAAGGTCATGGTATGTGGAAGTAATAATTAGATTTAGAACAGGTCATGAGGTCACTAGGTCCAAACATGAGACTGATAAAGAGGAAATAAAATCAAAGCATTTCCCTCTTTACCATGTGAAGATATGGCTGGAAAGTCACCACCTGAAAGCCTGGCCTTAAAACAGCTGTCACCTTGATCTGGATAATCCAGCCTCCAGTCTGTGAGCCTCCAGTCTGTGAGCCTCCAGTCTCCAGATATTTATGATGTAAGACACCCAGTCTGTGATACATTATGACAGTACTCCAAGCTACCTCTGACTCCTATATGAATAAATTCCTCTCTTTCACTAAGTTTTTACTGAAATTTTGCCTTCTCAATTAGACTACACTATTAAAAATATAATCATCTCTCCTATCACTGCTAATTCCCTTTATCTTATGTGCAGTTTACATGCCTCAAAGTCACATTTAAAGTTCTGTGCACGCAGGCTTTGTGGTGCACACCTGTAATCACAGTACCTGGGAAGCTAAGATAGGAGTACTGGAAGTTTTGGGCCAGCTTTGGTTACTTAGTGGGGACCTCTACAACTTAGATCCTGTTTCAAAAGAAAAGCTAAATTTAAAAAATGGCTGGGAGTGTAGTTCAGAGGCAGAATACCCCTGGGTTCAATCTTTAGTACCACAAAAAATAAGTAAAAACATAAAGTACGATGCATTGTATAATTTTAGTTGCTTTTTTTCAATATCTTCTAACTATAATACTGAATTAAGATTATAAAAAATAAAGATCTTTAAATGTTCACGGATGTAGTCTAGGTGACTAGAACTTTGTTTAGCACATAAGTTTAAATAAATATATGTTGGATGAATTAAGAACAAATATCTTATTTAAATAATATACTTTTTCATATTTTCTCAAGTGTTTGAAAAATTAGTAAATTTAAAACATTTTACCCTTTTATACTTATTAAAATCTACTGATTCATGTTTGAAATCTATAGAATAATCTTAAGGCCTAGTTCTAATTCATCCTAAAAAACATTTCTGAAATATCAGAGGCTACAATTGCATTTAAAGTCTACTCCATAGAATGCAGTTTTGACTATGTATTCAAATTTCAAATTTCAAGAGAGAATTTATTTAAAATATATCAAGATATATGCTTGACTATTTCATAATTTAATGAAAACAGCACATTTCCTGAGATACCCCGCCATGGTCTGATATTTAAAAAATAATGTCTGTGCAGGAAAAGTTGTAAGTGAGCAAATAGTTCATGGCAGCTCAAAATCGCCTCCCCCCAAACCCATCCCCCACAAAAAATTAAACATGTAAAAGACAACATGAAAAACTTAAATTTTTAAAATAAAGCAATGAAAGTTTCATGATTTGAAAACAAGTGAGATCTTATTCCCCTGGGATAATTTTCTGACATATTTGCTAAACAAGTTGCAACCAAAATCTAAAAATAATTGTATCAATGTGAAGAAACTGTTCATTTTTAAATATTTTACCTTTCAACAGTTTGTAATGAAGTGTCTAGACTTTTACAAAGAAACTTAAAGAAGTTTAATTTTTATTTCGTTTTAAAACAAAACAGCTTCTGATGTTATATAATTTTATCCAAGATTAAGTTTTATATTTAATAGTGATTTTTCTCTAAATATAATAGAAACTATAATTTCAGCTGATTATCTGCATATTATACTGACAATTTAATTTCAGTTACAGGAATTCCAAAGACTGGGATTACAGGCATACACCATTGTGCCTGGCTTTAAATTGTATTTTTTTTTTTTAATTAGTGAACATGCAATTACACATCATTATCACTCAGGGACCATAGTTTATATATTCTCATCTCTCATAAATGAAAGCAGCTAATCAAATAGAACACTTAGAATACCTACATAGTCAACATTTACCTTACTATATTTAGTGTGTGTGTTCTATGTATGTGTGTTTACTCTTTAGCATCTTTTAAAAAAATAATAAACTTTGTTTTATAGAGCAGTTTTAGGTTCACTATAAAACTGAGTGGAGTGTACAGAGGTCCTGCATTTTCCCTGTCCTGGTCACAATGGCCAACCCCCCATACTCCCCACTATCAACATATTGCATAAGACTGGTACATCTGTGTGTGTGTGTGTGTGTGTGTGTGTGTGTGTGTGTGTTACTGGAGATTAAACTCAGCATCCTACCTCTAAGCTACACTCCCAGCTCTATTTTATTTTGTTTTTGTTTTTTTTTTAAATTTTAAAACAAGTTCTCATTATGTTGTCTATGCTGGCCTCAGACCTGTGCCTTTCCTATCTCAAACTTCCAAAGACTGATTTATAAGCAAGCACCAATGCACCTGGCTTTAAATCTTTAAATACACAGATGTACATATAATTTAAAGATTTATATATATATATAATCCAAATATTCAACAATGCAATTTATAAATACTCTGAGCCACAAATGCTTACTAAATTTTACTACCCTACCAAAGATAAAATAAAATAAGAGACATAGCTGCCAAACCCGTGTATGTATGTATATGTGTATATGTGTATGTATGTATATGTACATATATGTACATATATATATTTTTTTGTTTTTATTTTTCAATTAGTGAGCACAAGGCAGAAGCCCAGCTATGTCCTTAAAGATGACTCTTGGATAAAGGCCTAGAGACAAGATAGGAGAATAAAACTCTTTTGGCAGGCCCCCCTCTGAGGTAAACAAAGGAGCACCTCTCCTGGAAGCTAAGACCACAATAAGGCAGCTGAGTCCAGCAAGATGGCCACCCAGGTCCTGCCCTGTGAAAGCTAATACAGGGAGTATAGATCAGGAAACAGAAATGAAAACTGACTTCTGCCCCTGTATTGGTACTCCTCCCTGTTACTGATCCAATCAAATTGTGTCTCTCTGGGGCTACATAATCAGTATGATGACACCATTCAGAGCTCAGACCCAAAGATTTGTTCACTGAGCCTTCACTGGTGAATAAAGAAACCCGCTATCCACCTCTGGACTGTCTCTTGTTCTCCATGGACCAAGCATCCTGCAACAAACATACAATGATGTATCATTATCACTCAAGGACCATAGTTTATATTAGGGTTCACTCTGGGTGTTGTACATTCTATGGGTTTTGACAAGTATAACATGGCATGAAACCTGCTTTGGTATAAACTAAATAGTTTCACTGTCTCTCCATAATAATATTATTAGCACATTGCATTCTGCTACCTAGTCAAGATAATCTTCAAATATATTGTCTAATGTTGAGTACTCTCAGGCACATAATGGTAAACACTGCTAAAATATTTTTACTTGGAAATAAAATTTGATTTCCTTTGACCATTGGAATGTGAGCAGAAGATAGAATGCCACATTTGGCACTAATTTTAAAGGAGAGCTTATATCTCACCATAGTCATTTTTATCTGTGTTTGCATTCTTATCCTGGATGTGTAGATCAGGATGGGACCTACCTTAGAATGCATCTCTGAGTAAATATAATGAAGAAAGGCCCCATGATAATTCATAAGAGATTTATAGCAATGAGAGGAGATAAGCTTCATGTTTTAAGACACTAAAATGTTTGAAGTTGCTATCTCCATAGTGTAATCTGGCCTCATTCTGGCGAAATGGAACCACAAGTAGTTAACAAATAACCTTAGTTGAATAATATCTGAAGACAATCAGAAACGTTTGAGATTGTTTCATTGTTGACAGGAAATTATTGGAGCTGAGTTACTAGAGCTCTTCTTGATATCCAAGTGGCAAAGATCTGGTAACCCACTTGCTTCTAGATGTTTATGAGAGGTTGATAAGCTTTTTCTATGAGTGCCAAGTAGTAAATACACTGTATTTCTTCAGCCAGACTTTTTTTTGTTCAGCCTTGCCATCATAGCAGAGAAGTGACTAAAGGCAATATGTAAACTAAAGATTATGGATATATTCTAATGAGATTTTACATACCAAAGCATGTGTCCTGCTGAATGCCTGGGTTTGAAAGAAAACTCAAAAGCATGAGTTGGTAACAATTGGCCGCACTAGACACAATACTAGAAAAAAAAAAAAATGAACTCAGAAAATACCCATCATATCATGGAAGCAGAAATCCAGGGACTGAGTGGTTGGAAGAAGCAATTTCTTAAATCCAAATACTCAACAATGCAACTTATAAATACTCTGAGAGACAAATGCTTACTAAATTTTACTACCCTACCAAAGATATGAGACATAGCTGTCACATCCATGCTTAAAACTCCCAACTTGATTAACAGGATACCTAGAAAATTCTTTCAGTCAAACTAATGTCTAAAGGAAAGGAAAAAAAAATGTGACTTTCACAGGGAGACTTGATATGCTCTAATTACACACAATTAACTTTATATATTAGTAAATTTGAGCTTCTATTACCAAGTGCAATAGGTTGGTTGGCTGATAAATAGAAGTATAGTTTTCATGGTTTTAGAGACTGTAAATCAGAGATCAGATGTCAGCATCGTCGGGCTCAGGTACAAGTGAAGTCCCTCTTCTAAGTTACTGGCTCCTTGTTTATCATTATATCTTCACAAGGCGGAGAGAGAAGAAGACAGTTAGTTCTCTGGGATCTCTTTTATAAGGACACCAATTCCATTCACAAAACCTCCACCATCATACTCAAACTACCTTTCAAAGGTCTTGCGTATGAATGCCATCACGTTGAAGCTTGGGATTTCAATGTATGAATTTTAGGGGGAGGACCCACGTCTTCATTCCATTGCACTTAGTCATGTCTTCACAAAATTGTGGGTGTGGTTTTTGGCATATGCAACCAACTCAAATCAAATAGATTAAAAAGTCTAACAAGTTTTTGAGACAGTTGTACTGTAAATTGAGAAATAATCATCTTAGATTAAAACAAGAAAAACTATAACCAATCAGCACTTAGAAATCTCTCTGGAGCACTCTATTTTTTTTAAATGTATGCAGGAGCAGGTGAGTTGGCTGCTCAACCCACAGAGATTGAACTAAAGATATAATTAGAAAGAAACCAAATGTACTGAATGATGACAGGGTGCTGTGATATAGATTGAACCAGGAAACTACTCTCTGGGAGTAGAATTTGAGCATCATCTAAGAACATTCTCCATTCCAAGGCTATGAAACTGAAAGCTCTGCCAAGCATTTGTTTGTGGAATTTCAGTATTACTATAAAAAAGATTCCTGTAGGGTTCCATTTATTCATTTCCAAAATGTTTTTATTTTGGTTATCTTGTTTCCAAAGTATCAAATTCTGCTGGATCTGTGGACAGTATTTTACCTAACTTCTTTGGTTATAGGTCTTCAGAATTGGACCAGATCTCATTATCCTACTAGCCTGAACAGGGAGTGTGTTGAGTTATTGTAGAGATGTTTGAGTTTTCTACCTTAGAGGAGTTGGTATATTATAAATAAGTGTGATAGTTAGTATGGATTTTCAACTTTACTGATTCATGAAACACCTAAGATTAAGTGACATTGGATATGTTGATGTGATCATTGGCTTACGTAATGGCAGATTGCAAAGGGAAGTCCTGCCCTGAACGTGGGCAGCACAGTTCTGATAGGTGCAGGAGCTGGATAAAAGGAGGAGAAAGCCACTTGAACACATGTGTGGTTCTTCCTGAAGAAAGTGTATCTGCTCTCATCTGAGATATTGGCCTTCAGTTCTATGAACTGGACCTTTGCTATTATTTTTCCAGTGAGTTTACTGACCTTTCCATCTTGGACTGGGACTGAATTAATGGTTGCTCGAATTCTGAGACTCCAGCTATTGGACCATTCAACCAGCTCCTGGTTCCTCCAGCTCTCCACGAGCAGTTGGAAACTTGGCACCAAACTATTTTGGACTGTAAGCTGATTTGAATCCCCTTTTATCATATGTGTGTTCTGTGAGTTATGTTACTATAGTGAACCCTGACAAATGCAATGAGTAAAAACAAATTTTTATAGTAGAAAAAGAGAATATTTTACCACTGGAGATTTTCACATATCTGTAATACTATCACTTTGGAAATAAGAAACATCTATACCCACTTTAAAGTATTTTGATGTGATTTTTATGATCAATAAAATGTTAGCTAAAATGTTATGGAGAACTTCTAGACAAAACTTTAGGAGTTATTATGTGGCAAAGAACTTTTGTATTTTCCTCCCTTTCTCCAAAACTACATTAGCAGTTATGAAGGTGGAACTTCTGTCAGTGATTAAATAATAAGGCAAAAGCCACTTGACAGTCATTAATAGCCATATAGCATTATTGAGATGTAACTTTTGTTTTTCTAAGCTTTAAACATAAGACACATTAAAACTTGCTACGATAAAAATGTTACGGTAAAAATATCAATAGATGATTCAGTCAATTGCTAAATTATGGGTAAAATATGATAAACTCATTGATAAAATTGATACCTGATCTTTTTTTAAACGAAATGCTTAGATAAAATGTTTAAAATGGAATACACAGAAAATTAATAGCCTATAAAATACAAGATAAAAATGTTTAAATAAACATGATTCTAATTACTCTACACATTTCATTAAATGAGTACTGTGAGAGACATTTTCATTATAATCAGACACATTACCACTATTGAATTTCAACACAGTGGGAGGAAATGGCCAAAGCAAAGAAAACATATAGGCATGAGAACTAGAAAGAGGATGATTAATTGTTATTTTGCAGTTGATATGATTAGTTACTTGGAGAAGTGGAAAATTTATGGATGCATTATCAATATTAAAAATGTTGGATAAATATTAGCATGGCCTAAAATAAGATCTATAGACTTATAGCAAAAAGTCAGTATTTATTAGTAACACTTAGAACTTTAAGTACAATAGTTTAAAAATACCTAGAAATTTTAGTAATGAAAGATGTGCAATACCTATGTGCAGAAAATTATTAAAACATTACCCAAAATGTAAAACTCTAAACAATGAGACATACCTCATGTCAATAAATAGAATAAATTTCATAAAGATGCCATTTATTGTCTACAAATTCAAGCCAGCCTATGATGAATTCGATGATTCTAAAATCTATGTAGAAGTGCAAAAGAAGTATAAAGAGTTTGAATCTTGCTGAAGAAGAAAATGTGGAAGAAGATTTGTCTTTACTAAATCTCGAGACTTATTTTAAGCTATAGTAATTCAGACACTGCAAAAACTTCATAAGTATAGGAAAATTGACATATAGAACAGAAAAGTGATCCCAGAAATAGATACACACAAATATACCATTTTGATTTAGGGTGAGGTGGCAAAATGAACAGCAAAATTTTGTTATCCATATGGCAAGAAAAATGAATTGGATCTCTCTATCACAACTTATCCATAATTCAAACACAGATGGCTTATAGCTTGAAATACCATAGACAATACTTTGAAATGTTTAGAAGAAAATATGGGTGACTATTTTTTTTTATATTGAGAAGTGGAAGATTTTTTAAACAATGTGAAGAAATTTATCACTGTTAAATAAATAACATTTTACATATGGCAATATTAAGTTCATAACTTCTGTTCATCCAAAGACATCTTTTGAAGTTAAAAAATCCAGCTATAAAGTAGGAAAAAATATTTGCAATGCATAAAACATGAGCATAAAAAAAATAAAGGAATCAATATACTTTAATAAACTTGTGCTATACAAAAAAATACCCCCCAAAAACATCAACAGTAACAATAAATGTATGTTTTTGCAATTTATTTATTTATTTATTTATTTATTTATTTATTTATTTATTTATTTATTTATTTCGTGGCACTGGGGATTGAACCCACGGGCATTCTACCTCTGAGCTACACCCCCAGTCCTATTTTTTATTCTTTATTTTGAAACACGGTCTCACTAAGTTTTGGAGAGTCTCACTAAGTAGCTGGCCACGAACCCTGGTCCTCCCATCCCAGCCTTCCAAGTACTGGGATTTTAAGCGTGTGCCATCATGCCCAGCTGGTTTTGCAATTCAAACAATGCTTGAAGTGGATGGCTTGTATTCTGGATTGCATTGTGTTAACTTGGGCATACTCACAGAGCAAAAAAATCCAAGATGGTGGTTCACACTACTGGTATCTGAAGTAGCTGAACTGCTGAATGGATGAGGACTGGCTGGAAATTGTGCTTTAATCTCACACCCTACAAATCATCTTTCTGTGTGACCACTCCATCTATGTTGGTAGTCAGGCTTCTCACTCCCTGGACAAATTTCAATATAAAAATTTTATGAATAACATGTAACTTTAAGATGACAGTTGTGTAGATTTTACAGGTCATATGCTCCACAAAAATATTAGTTTCTCAAAATAAAACTTTCTCCTTCCTTCTTTCCTTCCTCTCTCCCTCCCTCCCTTCTTTCCTCCCTCCTCCTTCCCTTTCTCTTTCTCTTTGTTTCCCTTCCTTCCTTCCTTCCTTCCTTCCTTCCTTCCTTCCTTCCTTCCTTCCTTCCTTCCTTCCTTGTGGTACTGGGGATTATCCCAGGCATATTCTACTTCTGAGATACATCTCCAGCCCTATTTTATTTTGCATTATGAAACAGGGTCTCACTGAGTTGTGGATGGCTTTAATGAATTGCTGAAGCTTGCTGCAAATCTGTGATCTTTCTGTGTAAGCCTCACAAATATTGGGATTACAAGGATGGGCTACCATGCCCATCTCAAGTGAAACTTTTTATAACAAATTTTCATGTCACATTCATGGTTGCAATAAACCATTAGGTTGATGCTGATAGATGAAAGAATAAGAGTTATGGGAGAGTCATGCTTTTAGACTAAGTCAATACTTGCTGTGCAATTGACATACACCAATGCAGGGTCTAGGATTCAAATAGAGCAGCTTTGAAAAGATTTTAGAGTGTCTGAGACTCCATTAGTGAACAGAGCCCAGGAAGGTTATGACTGAGATGTCATAGGAGTTCAAGTAAGTTATATTTTTACTTGGGAATAAAAGAATAGATGAGTGAATATTTTATTTTATAAATAAATAAAAATTGGAATTGAAAGGAAATCAGTCCTATCTCTTCTCATTATGCATTTAAAAACTGGAAAAAATAATTGGATTCAGATTTAGGGGATCCAAATTTCTCTCCAAGCCTTATCATTTTGTAAGCTAATGCCCTCCAGTAAGTCATTTAATAATTCTGAGACATTATGATACTTTAAGGTGCTTTAGAAAGAATAAAATGAGATTAGTATGTAAAGGTACCAATTTAAAACTATCAACTATTTGTACAAGTAAAAATTATCTTTGGAAATTTTGAATAATTTTGTGACTTAAAAATATTTTTCTCACATTGTTTGCTATGTTGGTCTAAGATTTGTGGTTTGGATATGAACAGTTATATGATTATTGATTGAGTCTCTGACATCCTTATAATCAAGTCTGACAATGTTTTCTTTAGAACAATACTTTCTTTCTTTACCAAGGAAAAGTTTTTTTGGGTTTTTTTTGTTTGTTTTGTGATTCTGGGCATTCAATCTTCTGAACTACACTCTCAGCCCTAATTTTTTTTTTTTTTCAACAGAGTCTCATTAGGTTGCTGCAGGTCTCTATAAGTTGCTGAGAATGACCTCAAACCTGCTATCCTCCTGTCTCAGCCTCCTAAATACTGAGGCTATAGGTGTTCACTACCCTGCAAAGCTAAGGCAAACTTTTTCTATATGTTTCAACCTAATATATTTAATATTATCTTATCTTTCACTGTAAGGTAAAAGGTAAATTCTAATTATTTTATAGGTCCCATACCCTTGATTCACATAGGAAGAATGTATAGGCTGAAGTGGTGTTTGATACCAGCCATAAGATTCCATCTGGGAACTGAACATTGGACGGTAAAAATGAAAACTAACATTTTCTTTGAGTAGAGGGTAAAACTGGACAAATTTAGGTAGACAAAAGAGGATTCACTCATATATCTTATTTTCTTATAATTAAAATCCTAAAAAGAGATGGTACCAATATTTGCCTCAATAGTACTATTATGGATAGATATAGAATGTCCTCTGAAGAACGTCCTCATATATTAATGGTAAGAGTTGATGAAATTAAGTAATTTCAACAGTGAGTAAATCCATTGAAATGGGTGGCTGGAGAAGGTAGGTCCCTGAGGGTATCATCTTAGGGATAGTGATTTTTGTCTTTGAATCCACTTGCTTGCTTGCTCTGCTGGCCTGCTCTCCCTTGCAAGATGACAGAATCTTTCTCTCTACCTCTTTCTGATCCCCATTGTCATACTCTGGGATCCTCAGACCCCAGCTGAACCCCAAATACCTCCAAATCTGTGAACAAATAAATCTTCCTTCCTCTAAGCTGTGTGGTTAGTTGTTTGGGATTACAGTAGTGAGAATGTTAACCAAGACAAGTATTTTACTGTATCTTATAATTTTCAAAAGTCACCATGGATAAAAGCAAAGCAAAATTCCATACTTGACAGAACTCAGTGTAATTCATTGGTCACAAACAAAGTAGGTATCTGCATAATCAATTTAAAATCATGCATCTCAAAGTATTTAGGAAGGATAATGTATTTAAGATGAAAAGATTATTTATTTCAAGTATTAATTGTAGTAAAAATATTATATAATTCCCTAAGATAAAAACTATGGAGAGTCATAAATTATAATATAGTAACATATAGAGATCAAGTAAAAATGGATAGAGTCATTCAACCATTCTTCCATGAAACAAATGAATCATTTGATCTATAGTTATCATAATACATCAATTTGAAAAACTCATATTAAAAATAACTATGTAAAAATAGGTGGGCATGATAGCACACATCTGTAATCTCAGCAATTTAGTGAGTCAAGCAGGAATCGAGCAAAACCCTGTTTCAAAACAAAAACTAAAAAGTGCTCGGGATGTAGCTCAGAGGTAAAATGTTCCTGGGTTCAATCCCCAGTACTCTGCCCTCCCACCTCCAAGCCAGAAAAAAAAAAAACTACATAAAAACAATCAAGGAACTGAGCATGGTGACTCACACTTGTAATCCCAGTACTTGGGAGGCAGAAACAAGAGGATCCAGGTTCATGGCCAGCCTCAGCTATATAGTGAGGCCCTCTGAAACATAGTGAGACTCTGTTTCAAAATAAAGAATAAAAAGTTGAGCTCTGAGTGTAGGTAGAATACCCCTGGGTTCAACCCCCAATACCACAAAAGAAAAAAAAAAATCAAAGTACTTATTCATATATTCGGTTTACTTAGTGACAGTGAATGGACATGCTACTGTTCATGCAACTAAATAATTTCACACAATTCTGTATTTAAATGAGATAATTATGTGAGAATTACAGGATGTATGATTAAGCTACTTAAAATAGTCTGTGATTCTTGAGTTTACAAAAATATTACACAACTGAATCAATTTTCTAATATTTACGAATAGATCTTTTACCTGCTGTTGACTGTGCTCTCTTTAAAATATGTCATTAGTTGTTTGCAAATAATTGCACACCACAATTTTGATGTTGTTTATTTATTTATTTATTTTGATGTACTTTGAATCAAACCCAGGGCCTCACACATGCTGTTCTGGCACGGAGATATACCCCTATTCCATCATGTTGTTATTTATTTATTTCATACATATGTGCAATTTTTATGAATTTGTGTTTTTGATGAGTTTGTGTTAACCTAAATTAATATTAATATTATATTTTGTCATCAGCACAAATCCCTTCTCAGGGGAAATAGTCTTTCTCTCATACCTTCTGACCCTCTAAAGTCATGCTGTGTGCATCTCTGTAAGCTTTTAATGCTATTTTTCATAGTTTCTATTCTGAACATAAATATCTCTTGCAGTCAGCATTTTTGAAGACACAGTAAGATATCCATGTATTACCTGAAGGAATGTCTCTATTGAAATGCCACATAAATAGCAATGAAAGATATTCTTAAACTGCTCTTTTATCTGTATCTGAGGATATTTTGGTCGGTTTTTCAAAATTTGCACATGCTTGGCAGGTATTTCTAGACATTAATTTATGGAGCTTTTTTTCGGATAAAACTTCTCATTTTTATTTGCTTTCATATATTTATTAAAACTGAGAAATGGCACTTTTTATTCATTCCTTCACTTAATTCCTTTAATCCATTTTTTTTTCTTTCAGCAAATTTATGGGGAAAACATTGTGCATTGAGTAAAATGCTGAAAAGTCTGGATGGTTAAGCATTTTAATTATGAAACTTCTCATTTCCTATCTTTGTCTGTAATAAAAGCAGATAGTTACTGAGGTAGTTATAGCTACCTGAACATAAAGAACCCAGACTCTTTCCAATGTGCCAGCCAAAGTCATGCATATATCTAAAATTCAGATGTAAGTATTCTATCTGCAATTATGTTTGATTGGTTTTATTTGTAATTTTCTGGCAGTCTCAAATGAATTGCTAAAAAATAGTCCATCAATTCCTCAATCTAAAATGATTCATTATTGCAGTGTATGATAGTTAAAAACATATTTTTTCCCAAAATGATTACCTTGCAAAATAAGTGTCCCATTTCTTCTGAAAGCACAATAATTCAAAGCTGGAAATGCAATTTAGTTTCATGGCTGAATGGATTGGACACGTTTTCAAATACTGTCTAAACACATGAAAAACAAGTCAGAAAAAAAAAGTCATATGGAAATTTATGAAGTACAGTATGGTCTACTATTGTCAACCTACCCTTCAACAGTAAAGGAATGGTACTCTTTTGTGAGAGTTATTTCCCCCTGGAATCGCTATCTTTTAATTGATTGCATAGTTGATACTACTTAAAGAGCACAAAGCAGTCAGTCATCTTTTTAAATGATGGAATGAAACAAAGATGTAATCTAAGGACATAAAAATAACAGAAAAATTGATATTGATTTTAATGGGATTCCCTTATAAAGCCTTCAAGCGTTCAGTGGTTATACTTTTGGAAGTTTTGCTTTTTAAAGAGAGTCATCACGTAAATAATAATAGTGCAAGAAAGAATGCAGAATATTGAAATTATTGGAAAATTCCAAATGTTTCATATGAATTCAATAACATTTTTAACCCTATCTTATGCAATATACAGGTTTTATTATTTCTGAAGTCTCTTTGCAATAATATTTTATACAGAATGACATGCTTGAAACATATTTAAGCTCAATTCAAAATAAGATCAGAGATAAATAACTCTTTTATTTCAAGGTTCACATTTCTTTTCTCTGCCATTTGTGACTAAATAGTTTCTGCTTTTCAGTTTCTTCATCGATAAGGTGGAATAGTTAAAACAACACTTGTAGATTTCTATTATAAGAATTAAGTAAAGGTTATCAATGAAAAGTGGTTTAGAAAAGTATATATTACTGTCAATTTAATAAATATTAACTGTTAATGCTTATAAATTAATATACATTCTCTAAAGGTCTTTACATAGTGATGTAAGCAACTTTTTTTTAAGATAGGAGAAATATTTTTATAGAAAGTTCTTGTTTAGGAAGTTAAAAGAGTGACATTGTTTCACATCAATCTTCTTTTTTTCAAAGGCATGATACCATCATAACATTCAAGGAGAAACACTTTATTAAGTATGTTGCTGGTAGAACTGTTCTTCACAAACTGACATCATCATCAATCCTCCACACCAGTGGCAGGAACACACCATAAGTAGCAGTTCATGTCTGCTTTGCAGAACAAAAGTCATCCTATTAAAATGAGTTTTTAAAAAATGTAGCAAGCCAGGTGTGGTGAGGCACGCTTATAATCCCAACATTGGGAGGCTAAGACTGAAGGATCTGGGTTTGCAGCCAGCCTCAGCTGCTTAGTGAGGCCCTCTGCAACTTAGTGAGACCCTGTTTCAAAATAAAGGTTAAAAAATAGGGCTGGGGGTATAGCTCGGAGGTAGAATGTCCCTGAGTTCCATCCCTAGTACCACAAAAAAAAAAAAATGTAACATATTTATTTTGGGGGTGGTGGTGCTAGGGATTGAACCCAGGGTCATTCTACCACTGTGCTACACTCCTAGCCTTATTTATTTTAATTTTTATATGGAAACTGAGTCTCTCTAAATTGCTGAGGTTGGTTTTGAACCTGCCATCGTACTGTCTCAGGATTACAGGAATGTGCCATCATACCTGGCTAAAAAAAAAATCTAGTATATTGAAATAATATCCCTTGAAAGTCAATGAAATCAACTTCATGGTGTTTTAGTAAGCTATATTAATATCCTGCATAGGCCAGATATTCAATATGAAAGCAAATGATGGGCAGACAAGCATTGTGTAGCTTCAGTACCAGATACATAGAATAATAATGTTAAAGAATTGAATGTTCTTTTACTGTGTGTGGTATTGGGGATTGAATGCAGGGGTAGTCTTCCTCTGCGCTACGTCTCCAGTCCTATTTCATTCTGTTAATTTTGAAACGGGGCTTTCCTGAATTGCAGAGGACCCCACTAAGTTGCTGAGGCTGGCCTCAAACCTGTCATCTTCCTGTCTCAGACTCCCAAGTACTTGGGCTTGGATCACCACAAGTTCATCTATTTTGAGACACCTTGTGTAAGGTACAGAGAATGAAACTATTATAGATGCTGCCTTTGTTGTCATCTTGTTTTGTAATCATTGGCAGTGCTGTTACCAAATTTAGTAATTTTCTTTGGTCAGTTGAAAAGTTTCAACTCTAAGCTCCTTCTTTCTCTTATATGGATATCTACATATACACGCATACATATCTTTATATTTACATTCTCTCCTTTTATTCTTTTCTTACTTTAACTTCCTGCTTGCATGATGCCTTGTTTCTATATTTTTGCACTTTTTATACTAATATGATAAACTGAAAGTCTGAGTCACTGGCCAAAAAGTAATAGGTGCTAGCTCTTCTCTCAAGCAGGGGTTAAAATTAATATTTCCCACATGTAGACTTCACATGGCATTGTTGCTAAAGAATATATGGTAGAGAATAGGGAAAATATTTACTTGTAAACCCTGAGAAAGGTGTAAATTTTAGAAACATGTGAAAGATTGAGCAGAAAGATATGTACTAAAGAATAGAATTTTTTTTTGACCCATTCCATTCTCAGGTGATAATTTTGAATCATCTTTCACTGAGAAAATTGAAGCAATTGGAAGAAAATTTTCAGACTCTCCCCATCCATTTCTATCCTTCTGCCTTCATATACTCTGCTTTCTCTCCTGCTACTATTGAAGAGTGCTCTCTGATTCCATATTCCCTTTGAGTAGACGATTTGGGGTTTATACCTTCATCCTTTCACTAAAATATCCCTTATCAAATTCTAATCATTGTCTCAATTTCCTCCTTGTCATATCCAATGACAAATTCTGAAGTCTTCCTTATATTTAACCTATCAATATCATTTGAGCAGGTAGGTTACTTACTTCTCTTTGACATGCTTTGTTAACTTAATTTTAGGACACAGTGCTCTTGGTTTTCTACAGTCTTGTTCTTGTGATTTATTTTTTCTATATCTACCTCTTAACATTGGAATATTCAGTAGTGAATCTGTGGAATTATTCTGTTTGTGTATACTAGTTTTAGAAATTATATCCAACCATGTAATTTTATTTTAATATACTTTTATTGGTTCATTGTAGTCTCATATAAGAATGTAGTTCAAAGTGATAGGGATATATCTACACATAACACTTGGAGAACTCCCTCCCCCCAGTCCCTCCCCATTATGCCCCCTTCCCCAAACATGATATTGAAATTGGCATTGATAATTTCACATATGTGCATAAAATCAGTGGAAGTATTTTTTCATGTAATTTCAAAGTCCACTTATACAGTGAAAATACCCAATTTATAACTCCATCCTAGATTTAACCTCCAAAATTTAGTTTCTGACCTACAACTGATACTTGATGTCTCCATTTGGAACTATAGTGAACAGTTCAAAAATTTTATGATCTTATATCATTCACAAAACTTTTATCTGAACTCCTTCCGATCCCATGAATGACACCCAATTCTATTGCTTCGCAGATGACATAATCCTATACTTAAAATTCTTTTTTTTTTAATTTTGTTTTGTTTTCTACAGTACTAGGGATTGAACCCAGGGGCATTCTACCTCTGAGGTACACTCTCAGCCCTATTTTTTATTCTTTACTTTGAAACAGGGTCTCACTAAGTTGTGGAGGGCCTCACTAAGTAGCTGAGGCTGGTCGTGCAACTGGTCTCAGCCTCCCGAGTACTGGGATTACTAGCATGCGCCACCATGCCCGGCTATAATCCTATATTTAGAAGACCCAAAAATCTCAACTAAAAGACTACTAGAGCTGATTAATGAATTCAGGAAAGTAGTGGGATGCAAAATCAACCTAAAAAAAAAAATCTGTAGCTTTTCTGTATGCCAACCATGCAACAACCTAAAAACCAATAAAATACCTAGGAATAAGCCTAAGGAGTTAAAAGACCTCTATAACAAAATTATAAAACATTAAAAAAATGTTGAAGAAGATCTTAGAAGATGGAAAAATCTCCCTTGCTCTTGGATAGGTAGAATAAATATTATTAAAAAAACTATTCTACCAAAGATGATCTATAGAGTCAATGCAATCCTTATCAAAATGCCAATGTCATTCTTCACAGACCTAGAAAAATCAGTTTTAAACTTCATATGAAGAAACAAAAGACCCAGAATAGTCAAAGCAATTCTAAACAATAAGAACCATGAGGGAGACATCCGCTTCCTGACTTCAAATTATACTTCAGAAGTATAGCAATAAAAACATCATGGTATTGGCACAAAAACAGACACATAGACCAATGAAAGAACATAGAAGATACAGAAATAAATTCACACACTTATAGTCAATTAATTTTTGACAAAGTTACCAAATATATATGTTGGAGAAAAGACAGTCTTTTCAATAAATGATATTGGGAAAACTGCTTAACCAGTTGTAGAAAAGGGGAACTCTCACTCTGCACAGGAGTCAACTTGAGATTGATCAAAGAACTGAAAATTATACCAGAGATTTTGAAGCTACTAGAGGAGGGCATAGGGACAACACTTCAACATATAGGCACAGGTAGAAACTTCCTCAACAAGACCCCAAAAGCTCAGGATATTAAAGCAATTATTAATAAATGAGATAATATTAAACTAAAACGTTTCTGCGTATCAAAGGAAACCATCAAGTATCTAAAGAGAAATTCTACAGAATAGAAGAAGGTCTTCTCCAGCTATCCCTCTGGTAGAGAACCAATATCTAGAATATACAAAGAACTCAAATGACTTTACACTTAAAAAAAAAATTGCCCAAGAAAAAAAAAAATGGATAATTGAACTAAATAGAACTTTACAAAAGAAGAGATACAAATGGATAATAAGTACATGAAAAAATGTTTAGCATCTTTAGCAATCAGAGAGATGTAAATAAAAACTACACTGATATTCCATCTAACCCTTATCAGAGGGCAATCATCAAGAAGTCAAAAAACAATAAATGCTGGCAAGTATGTGGGGAAATAGGAATTCCTCTACATTGTTGATGGGACTGCAAATTAGTCCCATTAGTTCAGCTGCTATAGAGATCAGTATAGAGATTCCTCAGAAATCTGGTCAACCATATCCTAAGTATCATTCTAAAAGGACTAGAATCAGAGAACTACAGTAATATGTGAATATTCATGTTCATAGCAGCACAATTCACAATAGCCAAATTATGGAACCAATGTCAGCAGGTGAACAGATTTTAAAATTATGGGATAGCCACATAATGGAATTCTACTCAGCAATAAAAAAAAACAAAAGTATATCATTTGCAGGAAAATAGAAGGACCTGAAAACATTATGTTAAGTGAGATTAGCCTGTCACAGAAAGTGAAAGGTCATAAGTTTTCTCTAAATTGCAGAAGCTAGAGAGTAATTGGGATATCAGAAGGATTCCTGATAATGGAGGAGAAACTTCAGTGAAGCCAGGGAGGTGGTCTAGGGGAAGGGGAGGGGGGGGGAGGAGTGGGGATCATTGAAGGAATTACTACTTATCAGCTTTGTGTACATATGTGAAAACACCAATGCCAATCTCAGTTCTCTGTATGGGGAAGGAGGGGAGGTGATTGGGAGAGAGGGCACCAAGTGCATGTATGTCACTGTCAACATGATTCACATTATAAGGTGAGACTATAATGCATCAATAAAAGCATATAAAAAATTAAAAATAAAATAAAATTGCATAGTAATGTGCTGACTTCTTTTTTTCTTATTAATTTTATCTCATTCATTCTCATGTATAATTTAACAATGTTTTTATAAAGATTTTATTTATGAGAAGTTATTAAATGAACAAAAGGTGCCCCCATGTCCAGTCTATAAAAAATTTTAAATATTATATAATAATATTTACATGTCTTATGTAATAGTTTAATTGCAGTACAGATTGTTGAGTACACATGGTTTTCACATATTCTCTAATTTCTAAATTATTTTTTTATTTTGAAGTTCACTTCTTTTTTTTATCTCTCTGTTACATTAAATTTATAGTCAGGAATGGTGGTACATACTTGTAGTCCCAATACTTGGGAGGCTGAGATAGGAGGATTGCAGGTTTGTGGCCAGCCTCAGCAAATTGGTGAGGCCTTTAAAAACTTAGTGAGACCTTGTTTCAAAATAAAAGAATAAAATAGGGCAGAGGGTGTAGCTTGGAGGTAGAATGTTCCTAGGTTCTATTCCCAGTACCACAAAAAGAAAAAAAAAATGTAATTGATGGTATGATCCAACACTTTTATTTTAGAAATTAAATTAGTTTGGTTTAAAGGTGAAATTACTGCATCTATATAGTCTCAGTTTTTAAAAAAAATAGTTATGTGTAGGATTAACTTAATCCTCTTAAGAAGATATTACTGTATTTTTTCTTTAAGTATTTCAAATCCAATTTGCCCATAATTGCAATCAATGTTTATCTTAGAATGTGTATGCGGCTGTACAAAATAACATAAACTAGGGGGCATAAAAATAACAAATGCTTCTTTCTCACAGTTCTGAGGCTGGGAATTCCAAGATAAAGACACCTGCAAATGTGGTATCTAGGGAGGGCTTGTTCTTCATAACTGGGGCTTTCTCTTTCTTGTCTTCACATGGAGGAAGAGGCAAGGCAGCTCTCTGGGGGCTTCTTTTTAAGGACACTAATCCCAATCATGATAACTTATTAATATCCCAAATTTCCCATCTCCTAATACCATTCTGTACTGAGATTCCATCTAACCCCAGTCAGAATGGCACTAATGTTAAATATTTTCACTACAAAAATGTTAACGACATGAGTTCATGCATTTGTTAATTAGCTGGATCTAGTTATTCCAAAATGTATATACATATATAGACTTCAAAACACCATACTGCACATGATAAATACATATAATTTTATCTATTAATTTAAAACAACTTAAAAAGAATACTGTGTGTGTGTGTGTGTGTGTGTGTGTGTGTGTGTGTGTGTGTTACTGGAGATTGAAATCAGGGGCATTCTAACTATTATAACTCTGAGTTACATCACCAGCCCTTTTTTTGTTTCTTGTTTGGAAACAGGGTCTCCCTATACCGTTAATAGTCTTACTATATTGCCCAGGCTGTTCTTGAAACCGTGATCTTCCTGTCTCAGCCTCTCAAGTACTGGGATTACAGGCATGAGCCACTATGCTGTTCATCTTTTGTTCTGTTTTGGTGTGTGTGCATGTGTGTACCTTTTAAGGAAAAACATGAACTGCTCTGGTGGGGTGCAGGGTCCCACTGATAAGAGATATTCAATAGCATTAGCTTGTTCATATCCATGTTTTTGCCTAAAGACAGATGATTATTCCCCCAAACTGGGCAGAAAATAACTCTCTCCACTACCACAGATTAACAACATTACAAGTAGAAGGTGGGAAGTTCTCAAATTAGAGAAGTAATGACATGTACATCCAGGTCATTAATTTAATTCCCAGGTTAAAATGCCAAAGTGGTATTCAAAGCGACTTGTTAGAGTACACAACTCTCCTTAGCCATCAGTGAAGCTAATTTTCAAGAATTGCAGAATATCTTACACATCATATCCAAAATCCTGACAAAGTAAAATCTCTACCATAACAAAAATTAACCAGTATATCTATCTCTCCCACTAGAATGTAACTCCTGGAACAGAAATTGAATTATTATTTCTATTATAACTCTCTTGAAATACTCAATAACCTACTAATTCCTTGTTGAACAATTTATTAACTGAAATACCAAAAAGGAGGGGCAAAGAGAGAAGCAATTTCACTAAAAGTTAATATAAAATAATTCTACACTATCCTGGAATGTAAATATTCTTCTATTTAATTGTCTATGGAGTTCCTTTAGTTCTTGGTGAGGAGAAACTGAAGATTTATAGTTGAATCCAACTGTAAATACTTCTGCAATGTATGGTTAAAGGGGTAGTAAGATGGAGAAATTTCTTTCCACAGTTTTTCTTTTTTTTTTTTTTGCAGTACTGGGGATTGAACTCAGGGGCATTCTACCTCCGAGCTATACCCCCAGCCCTATTTTTTATTCTTTATTTTGAAACCGAGTCTCACTAAGTTGCGGAGTGCCTCACTAGGTAGCTGAGGTTGGCTGCGAACCCGGATCCTCCGGTCTCAGCCTCCCGAATGCTGGGATTACAAGCGTGCGCCACCACGCCCGACTTCCACAGTTTTTCTATTCTGTTATTATTTTCTTTCTGTCTTGGAATCCTGAGATGAACCCACACAATCGTTTTTTCTAAATAGCTCCCCATATTATAGACTATACATGAATATTTTAATCAGATATTCTTGCCAGTAAATGGACTAAATGAAGAAAAACATCACCTACTGACTGAGGGTCTAGATAGAATTATTTCTATGTGAATCTGCTCTAAGTTGCTAGTACAACACAGTATTTAAAACATAAAAATGACAGCAAATGAATTACTTAAAATGTTTAGACCATTGGTCCATTCAGTTCAACATTATCTCAAATATTTGGTTAAAGCAGTTAGGGTTGTTTGTATCCATTTTAAATTTAGTCTGTTTTATACACCAGTTGTGTTATTTCTATTTTTTATAATAGCATGATAAATTGACACTTTTAATTTTTTAATAAAATGAATTCTTATCTCTATCACTTCAGCTGAGTAATAAAATTCTCATTCCAATTTCCCTAAGTTTATTTTTATAGAATCTCAAACTTATGCAAAAGATGCAAAATAGCTCAAATAACTCCCATAGCCATGCAGTTTTGCCACAATTTATATTTTATCCCAATTTACTTTTTTATCTCTTTCTCTCTATGTATGAGTGTATATACACATATATGTATATAAACATATAAATTTTACTAAACCAGTTGAATATACTGTGGAATCATGTCCCTTTGTACCTAAATGGGTTACTGTATTCTTCCTAAGGAAAAAGATACTCATATAATTATAGTGCAATTTTATAGCCATGATTTTTATATTGATATGACTTCATTATTTGATTTGCATTTAATACATTTAATATTCAAATTTCATTATGTGTACCAATAACATGCTTTATAAATATGTTTTTACTGGTTCCGGATCCAGTATATTATTAAGAATTACATTTCGTTGTCTTTTTGATCTAGACTTTTTTTTCTTTTTTTGTAGTACTAGAGATTGAACCAGAGGCATTTTACCTTCGCTACCTTCAGGCTACACCCCTAGCCCAATTTTATTTATTTATTTAGAAGCAAGGTTTCTGCTAGGTTGATGAGAGCCTCACTACTTGCTGAGGCTGTCCTCAAACCTGCAATCCTCCTGTCTCAGCCTCCCAGGTACAAAGATTACAGGCATGTACCACCACGCCCAGTATCTAGAACATTTTTTTTGAACATTCTTTGTCATGACTTTGGCATTTTTGATGAGTACAGGTAGACTGCCTTTAAACTTGTCTTTCAACTTGGGTTGGGCATATATTTTGGTAGGAATATCACACAAGTGATGAATGCTTTTTTCCATGTGACATATCAGGAGGCATATCATGTTAATATATCTCATTATAGTGATATTAACTGGCTAAGGTACTCTATCAGGGGTCCTTACTATAAAATTATTGTTTTTTGTATTTTTTTTTTTATACTGGGGATTGAACCCAGGAGCATTCTGCCTCCAAGCTACAACCCTAGTCTTTTATTTATTTTTTTGTTTTGAAACAGGGTCTCACTGGTTGCTGAGAGTCTTGCTACACTGTTAAAGCTGTCCTTGAACTTCAGCCTCCCAAGTACTAGAATTAAAGGTGTTTATCCCCATGCTTGGCTCCTCTACTTCTTTTTATATATTCTAACTAATATTCTGAAAGCAGAACTTTTTCCTCTATTCATTGATTCATTCATTTATGTGTGAATGAATTCAGATTATTTTCACGACCATCTGGCCAGTTCTGGGACCTTCACAATGCCTTCATTGTCATTTATGCTTCCTAGTCATCCTTTGAACACTTTCTTACACTTACAACAATGAAGTAATCTGTGTTCAGTGTGTACTGGAATTCAGTGTTCCAGGACCTGGAATCAACTTTTCCTCTAAAGAAGAATGCCTTTTGTAAGTTTACTTAGTTGCTATCACTCTCTATCTTAAACAATAATCTGTAGTGAAAGAAAATATTGAACAGAAATTTTGTCTTTTTTTTTTAATTTACAGTTATAGAAAAAAAACAAGATCATGAAAAGTTAAAATAACAAAGATTAAGTTTCATAATGTAATTTTTGCCATCAGAAACTTTACTGAAAGTAATATTTGAAAGAGACAAGTCAATTTCTTCAATAGAAAAGAGTTCAACTAAAATAATTGCATATTTTCTTTGTTTTAAACTTGCGCTCTTTTAGACAAGTCTATTAAGTTTTCTGGGCACCACTCAGGTTTGCCTCTGCAGGTAAGCAAACATGAAGAGAGAATCTTCAGTTTCCTTTACACATTTTTCAATTAACACTTACCCTTTGGATCAGCTTGCAGCTCCCCGAGGTAATGCCAGGGGCAGCTAAATGATGAACTTGCTTTCTCCGACTCCCTCAAAAGCACTGAACTCTTTTAATTGTTGATCCACGTGGAGAAATGATTGATGCGAAAAAGAAATCAGAGTTGCTCACTATCACACTTTATAAAATTCCCTTCCATTTATCATTCGCTCTCCCAAAGCCCTCCAGATTAGTTTTGTTTAAAGATTATTTGCATTTAAATTGTAGGGATATAGTGGAGTGCTTGTATTTTATGACTGAGGTTAAAAGCACAAGTCATCAGTGGTTTAATCGTTTTTAAAACAACATTCCCTAAAGGAACCCAAAGTGTTGAACGTGCTGCAAGATTTACTGGGAATTTCTTCAGCTAGAGGATACTGTGGAGGCAACAGTGTAAAAGAGAAAGAAAAAAAAATCTTTATTTTCTGCTAGGTTGGAGCCAAAAAAAACATATTCCAGTAGAATAATAGTCCTTGATGTGAGCCACTCTTTATATACAAAATGAAGCTTTTTATTTTCTGAAATTACAATTGTATAAGCCAATTTTTCTCAAGTATCACGCAGAGTTAATTGACTCCCAGTAACCTAAATTATGTTGTTACCTTACAGTTCAATTTAAATTTGTTAAGCAGAGAAATTTAGAAATGCTTAGGATGAAAACATTAGACATAAAATAGACTGTAATGTTACCTTATAGCAATTCCAAATAGATTGCACCCAATGCAGATTATAGCTGTGAGTGTAAAACACAATGTCTACATTACTTTCTTCATTTCAAAGCATTTGTGGGGTCATTCGTATCAGTAAACAATCACATTTTTTAGTTTTTACCTAAAAGGATACCTTATTTGAATAACTATTGAATGTCTTTCATTTTAAAAATTTCAAGATAACTATCAAATAATATTTATAGAATTCTTCAAAAAGGACCATTTCTGTATTAATAATTTAACTTTGAAAAAGGTAGGAACATATTTTTTATATTAAAAAAGCTTAGCAAGCTGGGCTTGGAGGCATATGCCTATACCACCAGTGCTTGGGAGGTTGAGAAAAGAGGATTGCAGGTTTGAAGAAAGACTTAGCAACATAGCGAGACTCTTAGCAACCAAGCTGTACCCTATTTCAAAACAAGAATAAATAAAAAGAGCTGCAGGTGTAGGCTGGAGGTAGAATGTCCCTGAGTTTAATCCCCAGTACCACCAAAAAAAAAAAAAAAAAAAAAAAAAAAAAGCTTGACAACCAGACTATTTGGCTGAGGCCTAAATTGGATTGGAAGGTTCATTAAGCCTGTCTCTTATATGAGTTTCCTGAAGGGGGAGCATGGTACTTTGCCCGGCACATGGGCTCATCCATTTTTATGTGACACTTCTGCATGATTTTACACTCCTGTGCTTGGTTTGTGAAGTTTAATAGATTCTACTTAAGAAACATGTATTATCCTATATTATGTATGTTAATTATTAGAGGAAGACTAAAAAATTATATTTCTTATTTCTTATTTATTTATTTGGAACTAGAGATTGAACCCTAGGGCACTCTACCTCCAAGATACACTTCCAATCCTTTTTAAAAAATTTTTAAATAGGTTTTTGCTATATTAGTAAGGATCTAATTTGGTGAGGCTGGCCCAAACCTGTGATCCTGTGTACTGGGATTACAGTTGTGTAACACCACACCCAGCTTCTATTTCTCCTTTACATCTTGAAGCAGAAAAGCTGGGTATTCATGTGATTAAATAATTTTTTCACTTGCATTCTTTTTAAACATAATAACCCAAATATTAGGAAAACCCGAACAATTCCTCACATCAGTGTACTTTCATAATGTTCATGGTAAGATTTTTATTAAAGTTCTTGTCAAATATTCAAAGCCCTAAATATACATATGTGTGTGCCTGTGTATATGCAGATCCAGTACAAACATATGTGCAAAAGTTGATGAATACCAGATAAAATAAGAGCTGGTAAGCTACGACGGGAGGGAGGGACGTCATCCACCTGTCTAAATAAGAACTTTGTTAAGTGCTTTCTATAAGCTCAAAGATATTTATCCTTATTCTATACACATCCTGTACTTTCTACATTTCAAGTATTTCTACAGATTTGTGTAGCAAAGTTTATCCTTAGCATTCTTTACAGTTGCAATAATTCAGACAAGATGCTCTTGAAAGAAGGTTGGTCTAGCTATGGCACCTCCTCGATGCCAGCCATTGTGTCAGGTCTCCAACACCAAAGAATTCAGCATCCACTCAGATTTTGCTCTTGCGTAGATCTTTTCAAATAGGCCCACAGTTACTGCAGTATATGTATTTCCATTGCATGCTCTGTTATTCTCAAATTAATATGATTTTTTTTGGAGAGTCTCTCTCGTTGTTATTGAGCTGACATATATCACATATACATTAAAGATCTTAGATAAAATTCTAACACAGATATTTGAACTTTGTATACCTATCTGCTCTGAGAATAAGATATAAAGCAAATAACACAAATAAATAACATATTGTTAAATATAAAAAAAGGTCCAAATGGCACATACAGGTAATGTTCTTCTTTGCTGGCCACACCTGTCTTCCAGTTCTCACAAGTGTTCCTTGCTTTCCTGATTGTTCTGGATGTGAAATAAAACTTTCTTTCAGGAACATGCTGCATTTCAACCTTACAAAAGCATCTTTCCTTAATTCAAGTATATTCACCAGGCATTTATTTATATATTTATTTATTTAATATTAATTGGAAATTCACAAATTTTAAATATCTTTTAGTAGAACCAAGAGAGTGTTAGCTTGTAGGCACTAGACTAATAACCAAAGGACATTATTTTGGAACAAGTAGGCTTGTGATACTCTGCAAATTAACTCTTTATATGATTATATCCTCTCTATTTTCAGAGTGCTGACTCAGAGTAGATAATTGGAACAAAGTTATTATTATTATAAGAGCCTAATTTTAAAGCCAAGCAATCCTACTGGGAAGGAACCTTTGAATTTCAATAGACTACAGCAGAGTATAGTGTTCTGTTGATATTATTCTTTACTGCTGTTTAATCCTAGAGGTAGAAACTATCCTTCGTTTCTATGTTCTTGTATTATCTTGACATTGGTGTAGTTTGCTAGTGATGGTACTTTCTTGGTTCTTCCCGGGCTCTTTGGATACTCTTCTAAAAGTCTCTGTTTTATTTAAATTTTCATTTTTATCTGTCTTCCTGTGTGATATGATGCATCATGAAAGGATGAGGTGACATATCATTACTCCCAGGTACAGCAGTAATCCAGGCTTCCTAGTTGACTTCCTGAAGGGGAGATTGCTTCTGTGTTCCTAGTCAGGGTAGAATTGACCTGTCCTCCTTTATAACTTCACTTAAATTCCTGTAAGAGTTTTTTGTAAGAGACACAAAGCATTCAAATTTGAAGAGTATCAAGCCGGGCGTGGTGGCGCACGCTTGTAATCCCAGCATTCGGGAGGCTGAGACCGGAGGATCCGGGTTCGCGGCCAGCCTCAGCTACCTAGTGAGGCACTCCGCAACTTAGTGAGACTCGGTTTCAAAACAAAGAATAAAAAATAGGGCTGGGGGTGTAGCTCGGAGGTAGAATGCCCCTGAGTTCAATCCCCAGT
>PVLC010016848.1:0-34816 GCA_004027655.1 Graphiurus murinus
GCACACTAATGTATATCAAGGTTACTCACTAAACTGAACTTGAGAGGGAGGGAGGGCGAGGGAGCGGGGTGGGAATTTGGGGAAGGGGTCAAATGAGAATTATGAGCACATATATCGTTATCAATTTGTACCTAACAAAGATGTATGCTTACAATGTATGAATAAAAAAAAATAAAAAAAGAAATAAAAAAAATGGGCTTGGGGTATAGCTTAAAAGTAGAATGCCTCTGGGTTTAATCCCCAGTACCATCACATACATATACACACAGACACACACAGACAGACACACACACACACACAGAGCCAACCTTTACATTTCATTTAAGTTTTTTTTTGTGTGTGTGTTTGTGTGGCACTGGGGATTGAACCCGGGGCGTTCTACCTCCTACCTCCTAACTACACCCCCAGTCCTATTTTATTTATTTATTTATTTATTTTTTGTGGTACTGGGGATTAAACCCAGAGGCATTCTACCTCTGAGCTATACCCCAGCCCTATTTTTTATTCTTTATTTTGAAACCGGGTCTCACTAAGTTGCAGAGGGCCTCACTAGGCAGCTGAGGCTGGCCGCGAACCCGGATCCTCCGGTCTCAGCCTCCCGAATGCTGGGATTACAAGCGTGCGCCACCATGCCCGGCTTATTTTTATTTTTTGAAACAGGGTCTCACTAGGTTGATGATGAGTCTCACAACTTGCTGAGGCTGTGTTCGAACCTGCAATCCTCCTGTCTCAGCCTCTCAAGTACTGGGATTACAGGTGTGTGCCACCACACCCTGCTCATTGGATGTTTAATTGTTTAATTTTGGAGTCCCCACAGTTGTGATTAGAGCTAATTTTTTTTTTTTGCTCCAAAGCCAGAACCTTTCTGTATAATTTTGTCTGTATGCTTATTGGATGTTTCTTATGCTGGGTAGAAATATTAAAACAAAGCTGTGTTTATATCAGCTTTAATTAAGTGAAATCTATACATCACATCACAGTGGATTCAACATATCCTAATTTTTTTCCTCCCTGTGGTACTAGGGATTGAACCTCTGAGCTACACCCCCAGTCTTTTTATTTCTTAGCAGAGTCTCACTAAGTTGCCAAGGCTGACCAGGAACTTGGAATCCTCCTATCTTAGCCTTCCAAGCACCAGGATTACAAACTTATGCCACCAAGCCTGGCTTTCCCTCCCTCCCTCCCTTCCTTCCTTCCTTCCTTCCTTCCTTCCTTCCTTCCTTCCTTCCTTCCTTTTTGTGGTACTGAGGAATGAACATAGCTGGGCATGGTGGCACATGCCTCATTAACCTAATGAGACCCTGTTTTAAAATAAAATAAAGAGCCGGGCATGGTGGCGCACGCTTGTAATCCCAGCATTCGGGAGCCTGAGACTGAAGAATCCGGGTTTGTGGCCAGCCTCAGCTACCTAGTGAGGCACTCCGCAACTTAGTGAGACTCAGTTTCAAAATAAAGAATAAAAAAATAGGACTGGGGGTATAGCTCGGAGGTAGAATGCCCCTGAGTTCAACCCCAAGTACCGCAAAAAATAAAATAAAATAAAGCTGGAGGTGTAGTTCAGAGGTAGAATGATCTTGGGTTCAATCCCTAGTACCACCAAAACAAAACAAAAAAACACAACAAAACAACAACAACAAAAACCAAAAAAAGTCCTACATTTAGTTCTTTGTGTTTGAGCACGTTATCTCTAAGGATGGAAATTAAAGACAGGTTTTTTATTTTTTTGCGGTACTGGGGGTTGAACTCAGGGGCATTCTACCTCCGAGCTATACCCCCAGCCCTATTTTTATTCTTTATTTTGAAACTGAGTCTCACTAAGTTGCAGAGTGCCTTACTAGGTAGCTGAGGCTGGCCGTGAACCTGGATCTTTCGGTCTCAGCCTCCCGAATATTGGGATTACAAGCGTGCGCCACCACGCCCGGCCTAGTTTTTTTTTTTTTTTTTTTAAATACCTTTATTGGTATATTGTAATTATACATCATAGTGAGATTCAAAGTGATGCAAACATACCTGCACACATCACTTGGTGAGTTTCCTTCTGCATCCCACTGTGCTCTGCCCTTCTCCCTGTACTTGTTAGTGAGATTGGTAGTTGACAGCATTATTTGAGCTCTTCCCTTTTCAATCTTCCTTTCCCCCTCCCTCTGCCTCCCCCAATCCTCTGCTATTCTGCTGCTCTCCCTTATTTATTAGCAGTCCCTTTTGTTTTCTATTTTCTCTCTGGCTTCCACATATGAGAGGAAACACATGACCTTTGACTTCCTAAGACTGGCTGGTCTTAGTATATTCTCTGGTTCCATCCATTTTCCTGCAAGTGACATAGTTTTGTTCTTATGACCACCTTGTTTTATTTCTTTACCAGTGAAACTGTTTTGTTTGAGCAACTGAAACTGAATGATATCAAAGACAGGCACAATTGATTTATATCTGGTTTGGCATCTACTTTTAATGTGATTTCAAGCTGCTCATCGTGGTTCAGGTTTGTAATCCTAGTACTTGGGAGGCTAAGACAAGAGGATTGCAGGTTCTAGAACAGCCTTAGCAAGTAGTAAGGTCCTGTTTAAACACAAAAAAGTAAAATAGGGCTGGGAATGTAGCTCTGAAGTACAATGCCCTTGGGTTCCATCCTCAATACCATAAAAAGAAAAGAAAAGAAAAAAGATTGCTTTCTTGAGGCTCTCCAACAATGTCTTTTTCTGTGTTCTTCCTTTATATGTTGATGTATGGTTTTTGTAACTCTGGTTATTTATTTATTGGTAGTGCTGAGGATTGCACCCAAAGGCAGTCTCCCTCCAAGCTACACTCCCAGCCCTATTTTATTTTTATTTTGAAACAGGGTCTCATTAGGTTGATGAGAATCTCACTACTTGCTGAGGCTGTCTTTGAACCTGTAATCTTCCTATCTCAGCCTCCCAAGTACTGGGATTACAAGTGTGTGCCACCATGCCCGGCTACAACTCTCCTTATTATTATTTTTTTAAAACATCTCTATAGGTATGTAATTTACAAACCATAAAGTTAACCCACTTAAAGTGTACAATGGAATGGTTTTTAGTATATTACCAAAGTCATCTTGGTAGATTTTTGCTAACATATTTCCTGTTCTCTGTTTTGTATATCCCAAGTGCCTCCATATTACCATTTCTTCAACATCAACAAAAAAAGTGTGTGTGTGTGCGTGTGTGTTTTACTGGGGATTGAACCCAGGGGCATTCTACCTCTGAGCTACATCCCAGCCCTATTTTATTTTTTTAATTTTGAAACAGGGTCTCACTAGGTTGCTGGGGGTCTTGCTAAATTGCTGAGTCTAGCCTGGAATTTGCAATCCCATTTCAGCGTCCCAAGTATGGGGATTACAGGAGTGTGCCTGCATCCGGCTCCAGAGTATTCTTTATTACTACTCTATAATCTTTCTTCCCTCCAAACCTCACACTCCAGATGCAGCCCCTATAGCTTGCTTATCTCAAATACTGCATCATCTCTAAATGGAACACAGCTGAACTCTGATGAGCCATGAGGCTTTACTTCACTCAGCTGAAACACATCAGAAATCATTGTTTCTTGTAGTAACTTCATAAAGAGAAAAGCACTGGTTTTCTAATTGGCAGAGAATCTCTTCATATCTGTGAATGAAGATCATTGTTTAAGCCGGGGTGGTGGCCCTCGCCTGTAATTCCAGTACTTGGGAGGCTGAGATAGCAGGGTGCAGGTTCGAGACGAGTCTCCGAAATTTAGTGAGACTGTTTTTGTTTCTTTACATCACAACATTGTTTATTATGTGAATTTTTTACAATACAAACAAAAATACAGAAATGCAATATATGGATACAACTAAATGCAGAATGGTGACTTTTTTTTTCTCTTCAAGAGGCCATGATGTCCATTTCTAGTAAAATAAAGAGACTGCATATAGGTAAAAACAGGTTGGTTGTTAGCTTCGAAGTTTGCCTAGAAATGATCTATAAATTAATCTCCCCCCTTGCTACTTACTATAAAGTGTAAAAAGGGAGTTCAAGGAAAGTTTCCTTGTAGGGTCCTACCATATAAAAGATGCTGTATTCTATTTTAGCAAGGCCAATATATGGAAAATATCTAAATAAAACCTTATTGCAAAATGAAGCAGTAATGAGATTCTGGCTAAAAGAGGACACTAATGAGAATAATATATATTCAAAGAATCAAAACAAACAAAGAAAAAGGTTGTTATAAAAAAGGTCTAGGTGCACTGTAAGCATATAGGTTTCTTTTTTCCCCATTGGTATTTTTATTTTTTTATTTTATTTTTTATTTTTATTTATTTATTTTTTTTTGCGGTACTGGGGATTGAACTCAGGGGCATTCTACCTCCAAGCTACGCCCCCAGCCCTATTTTTTATTCTTTATTTTGAAACCAAGTCTCACTAAGTTGCGGAGTGCCTCACTAGGTTGCTGAGGCTGGCTGCGAACCCGGATCCTCTGGTCTCAGCCTCCCGAATGCTGGGATTACAAGCATGCGCCACCACGCCCGGCTCCCACTGGTATTTTTAAACAACGGAAGTGTCAAAAAGTAGGGTCAACTGTGTTAGACTAAATTACATTATTGTATAGGCTGCACTAAGAGGAGCCTTTGTGTTATAATTATCATAGAGAAGCATAGTTTGCATCATAGTATGGCAATTTATCCTCAATGAAAACCTTCCAGAGTCCTTTTATTTTGGAATATCCTGTAAACAATCAAACCACCAGAACATGATTATACAACAGTAATATGTTCTCTTGCATTATATTGAAGACATCTGTTTAATAAGAAAAAAGAAAATGTAGAAAGGTACTTACAGTTGTTACTTTCTTTCTTTTTTTTTTTTTTTTTTTTTTTTTTGCGGTACTGGGGATTGAACTCAGGGGCATTCTACCTCTGAGCTATACCCCCAGCCCTATTTTTTATTCTTTATTTTGAAACCGGGACTCACTAAGTTGCGGAGTGCCTCACTAGGTAGCTGAGGCTGGCCGCAAACCCGGCTCCTCCGGTCTCAGCCTCCCAAATGCTGGGATTACAAGCATGCGCCACCACGCCCAGCTTCAGTTGTTACTTTCTAAGTATACAACACCCTAGACAATTCAAAGCATCTTAATCTCCATCAAGAACAACAAAAAGTTTTTGTCACGCTGTTAAATCCATCATTATAGATAAAACTGGTGCAAACTGGTCAAATGGATCCAACAAACACTGATGTGCAAGCTGGCATATTGGCAACTAATATGTAACTGGTATTACGTGGTCAATAAAGAGTTTAAAAGATTTTTCCCTTTCTTCTTGTTCTTTTCCAAGGTCCTTGAGGAATTCTGTTGTTCTAAAATACATTGTTGAGCTTCCCAGTTTGCTTTCTCCTCAGACTGACGACGTTTTTCCTTCAATTCCTTGTGGTGTGCTTCCAAATTCTTTTTCATTTGTTCATGTCGCCGTTGGAGCTCAGCTTCAGGGTACTTCCATTTCTGAACTTTTTCTTTGACCTTCATTTCAAACACCTGCTCCATCTCCAGCTCCATCTTCTTCATCTTGGCCTCCTAAATACTGGGATTATAGACCTTGATTCCAAATTTAAAAAAATAGAAGAGGCCTAGGGGTAGAGACCCAAGGTAGCCAAGGTAGAGTGACTCTGGACTCAATCCCCAGCACCCAACCCAAAAAAAAAAAAAAAAAAAAAAAAGATGGAGCCAGGGCTTGTATGACACTGGTCAAGCAAGGTAAGAATGGGGAGACCTTATGATTTCACTATCCACGGGTCATGGTGGACTTGAGTAAAACATGTGGTGGTGGGTGGAGGAGGAGGCCAGCTTCAGAGGTTGAAGAATAAGGGAGAAGTAATGAAATAGAAGGGTCAAGGAGAGGCTTTTCTTAGGGAGTTGGCTTTGAGAGGGGTTGGGAAAGATAGGAGGAAAGGCCCCTAGATACCAGCGTGTGCTTTGTACTGGGGATTGACCCCAGGGGCACTTACCACTGAGCTACACCCCAGCCCTTCAAAAAAAAATTTTTTGAAACAACGAGTTCTTACTAAATTGCTGAGGCTGGGCTCCAACCTGAGATCCTCCTATCTCAGCCTCCCAAGTACTGGGATTACAGATGTAGCATGGGCCACCGTGCCACGCTACACCAGCTAAGTGCTTTTCCTCCTATTTAGAAGATAAGTAGGGCCAAGCGGGCAGAGTTGGGTTGCATTTTCCCTGATGACTGTGAGAGAAGGAAGTGGGAAGCCGGGCGTGGTGGCGCACGCTTGTAATCCCAGCATTTAGGAGGGTGAGACTGGAGGATCTGGGTTTGAGGCCAGCCTCAGCTACCTAGTGAGGCACTGCACAACTTAGTGAGACCCGGTTTCAAAAAAAAGAATAAAAAAATAGGGCTGGGGGTATAGCTCGGAGGTAGAATGCCCCTGAGTTCAATCCCCAGTACCGCAAAAAAAAAAAAAAAAAGAAGGAAGTGGGTCATGCAAGTTGAGGTTTGGGTCAAGAGGTGCAGAGATGGCCAGAGCACTTGAGAATCCTGGATGAGCAGGATCGGGAGGCTGCGAAGGGGTCGATGGGTAGCTGGAGTTCGCAGGTGCTGGGGTCAAGGTTGTTCTTAGATGAAAGTCACCTGCACAGTGATCCCACCAGATAGTATTGTGATTTCCTGGTTTTAGTAATGAGTGAGTTGCAGGGCAGATCTGGCCATTTTGTCATACACTTTAAATTTGAGATGCTTTACAGGTTTGGGGGGGGGGGAATATAACATTACTCCTACTTCTGTTCATCCATCCCACCAGAGGAAAATGAAGCTGATACCTCTATTGTTCTCACTGTATATTTTTCCTCCCTCCTTTCCTTTCTTTTCTTTCCCCCTTGGGGATTAAACCTGGAGACATTCTAGCCATATTTTACTTTTTATTTGGAAACAAGGTCTCCCTAAGTTGCTGAGGGTCTCACTAAGTTGCTGAGGCTGGTCTTGAACCTGTGATCCTCCTGTCTCAGCCTCCCAAATATTGGAATGGCAGGCATGCACCACTGCACTCAGCTCTTTTAAGTACTTTTGACTCTGAAGTCAGCTTGAAAGGGAGGGGACATCCATAACATTGAGGTGCTTGAGAATGTTGTAATAACAGGAAAAGCAGCAGTTGATTCGGGCACTGATGGACGGAGCCAGGAGAGGAGGGTTGGAAAGGGCGTGGTGGGAGGCAGGCGGGGCAGGAGAAGGGTGTCTTCAAGGGGCTTGGTGAGGAAGGAGGCCACACACACGGTAAGGCAAGGGATAACGGATAATGAGAGTTCCTCTATGCCCCCCCCCCCACCTCCTTTCACAGGGAAGTAAAATCCATGAGGTCATTTATGTCGCCATTGGCTAGCAGGGTGCTGGGCTCATAGTGGCTCTCCATAAATACCCGTCCAGTGATTACTATCATCTTGAGAGGCTGCTTGTGGAGTCCCTCAGAGCAGCCTGACTAGTAACCAGGATGACATCTACTGACCCTTTTTCCACTTCATTGAAGCTTAGCAGCTAGTCTTTCAATGTGCCCTTCCTTTTTTCTTCCCTCCCTCCCTTCCTTCCTTTCTTGTTACCAGGGGCATTCTACCTCTGAGCTACACCCCCAGCCCTTTTTATTTTGAAACAGGGTCTTACTAAGTTGTTGAGGGTCTCACTAAATTATGGAGGCTGGCCTTGAACCTGGGAGCCCCCCAAGTACTGGGATCACAGGCATGCACCACTGTGTCGGGCTTCAACTTGCCATTTCTTGTTGGCAGTGAGGCAACTCAGGTCTTTCTGACCCTCTGGGATGTCACAGGAGTCTCATATCCTGAGATTAGCTGTGTTCCTTGTGCCACAGAGAGGAGCGTGGTTTCTTGAGCAAGAACGGAACTCGCTCTTTCCCACAAGCAGCCCCTCCACACCCACTGAGCAGTCTGGCTGCAGCTCAGACAAAAGCGGTTTATCCCGCCTGTCAGGTTGTCTTTCCTACACATTGTGGACCTGGTTTAGAGTTGCGTTATGTAGAAATAATCCACCCAAAACAGGCGTGTATGAGCAAGCAGGTGCAAGGAGGCCTGATTCTAGTCTCATCTTGGCGATCTCTGTCTGCTGCTGGGCCTCTGTTTGCTCAGTGAAGTGAAGGGCATTGGGCCAGGCACACGCCCCAGTCATCTTGCGTGCTGGGCGTTGCTGACTGAGTGTTGGAGCCTTGGTTTCCCCAGTCTGAAGAGCCTAGCCTCAGCTCCCCCAGGGTCTGCCATCAGATGTGTCATTCACTTTCCTCATCTAATTCATTTCCTCTCAACAAATGCTAAGTATATAAGGCAAATCAGACTTGATTTCTTCCAGAAATTGCAGGAAGCAGCTGGGCGTGGTGGTGCACGTCTGTAATGCCAGTACCTGGGAGGCTGAGACAGGAGGACTGCAGGTTCACAGCCAGCCTCAGCAACTTAGTGAGGCCCTGTTTCAAACTGTAAAATAAATAGGGCTGGGGGTGTTGTTCAGAGGTAGAATGCTTTGGGTTCAATCCCTAGTACCCCCAAATAAATGAATGAATTTTAAAAAAGGTTTGAGGGTATAGCTTGGAGGTAGAATGCCCCTGGGTTGAATCCTCAGTATCCCTCCCCCCCCCCCAAAGAAAGGAAAGAAGGAAGGAAGGGAGGGAGGGAGGAAGGGGGCAGGGAGTTTAAAACTCTGGAGTGTGGGGTGAGAAGAGTTAGGAGGTATGTCCAGGCTCAGAGAAGAAAATGGGCTGTAATCTCCCACATACACACGCTGCCCGCCACACACACAGTTGGATTTGTGTGACAGAGACTGAGGGAAAGACAGGTACGCTGAGTTACTTTCCACAGTTTGTTTGATATTGAGTAGACATACCCCCCCCCCCCAAAAAAAAACTCTGTTTTACTCTGTGTGTGTGTGTGTGTGTGTGTGTGTGTGTGTGTGTGTGTATGTGTGTATGTATGTGTTTTACTGGGGATTGAACCTAGGAGCATTCTACCTCCAAGCTACATCCCCAACCCTATTTTATTTTATTTTGAAACAGGGTCTTGCTAGGTTGCTGAGGGCCTCACTAAGTTGCTGGGGCTGGCTGCCTCAGCCTCCCAAGTATTAGTATTATAATTTTGTGCCATCACACCCGGTTTACCAGGTTTTACTTGTTCACTTCATTTGACTGGACCACAGGTGCTCGATGATTGGCATTCCTTCTCCATTAGTGAAACTCACAGATAACAGTTTCATTCATAATATCGGCTATGTGTTGTGTCAGGCTCTAGACTGAGTACTTTATATCCTATGGAGGATTATTCTAAACTGAAAAAACCGAGGCTCAGATAGGTTAAGAAATATAAGTAAAAGGGTACTAGTTGTAAGACTGAGTAGAGCCCGGGTTCTGGGCTCTTGTTCTTAACCCTGATAAGCATGCAAAGCCTGTACACTGGTTGAGGTAAGTAGGAGGAGTGAGTGGAGCCAAGTTGAAGGCCACAGATTTTTGTGATGGGTAAACTCAGCTGACTCAAAGTTCTCACCCTAATTTTAGTTCTAAGTTGCTGAGGCTGGCTACAAACCTGTGATCCTCCTGTCTCAGCTTCCCAAGTACTTTTTTTTTTTTTTTTTTCCAAGTACTGGGGATTGAAACCAGGGTTATTCTACCTCTAAGCTATATCCCCAGCCTTTAAAAAAAATTTTTTTTTTCAGTACTGGGGATTGAACCCAGGGGCATTCTACCTCTGAGCTACACCCCCAGACCTATTTTTTATTCTTTATTTTGAAACCGGGTCTCACTAAGTTTCGGAGTGCCTCACTAGGTAGCTGAGGCTGGCCTCGAACCCGGATCCTCCGGTCTCAGCCTCCCAAATGCTGGGATTACAAGTGTGCGCCACCACGCCCGGCCCTTTATTAAATTTTAAAACAATGTCTCACTAAATTGCTGAGGTTGACCTCGAACCTGTGATCCTCCTGTCTCAGCCTCCTAAGTACTGAGATTGCAGGTGTGCACCACTGCACTCAGCTTCACCTAATTTTTAATCGACTAGTTTTGTCAATTTATTTTTAATTCAGCAAAGAGCACTATGTATATCTGTGGCTACGGTCCAGCTCTCTCTCCCAACAAGTTTATAATGAGGTGAGGCATGCCCCAGGTCCCCAGCTGAGATATGGATGCCACCAAAGACACACAGATCATGTGCTGTGAAACCTGGTTAAGGGGGGCATCACCTCTTATTTGGAGGAATGGACGGGAAGAACCAGAAAAATTGTAGTTAGAGTTTGGTGCACAGTATGGGAGGCTGAGACAGGAGGATTGCAGATTGGAGGCCAGCCTCAGCAGTTTAGCAAGGCCCTCAGCAACATAGTGAGACTCTGTTTCACAATAGAGAATAAAATAGGGCTGGGCGTGTAGCTCAGAGGTAGAATGCTCGGGAGGGTTGAAGTGACTGGAGAAGGTGTGTAGGTAGGGGACAGTCAGGGACCACATGGACAGACAGCTTCATGAATCGTGAGAAACCAAACACTTATGTAATCACGATTCAGGTCAGGAAGCAACTCTGCCAGCCCCGCCCTCCTGACCCCCAAGTAGCCACTGGCCCTGGGTTTCTTTTTTTCTTTTTTTTTTTTGCGGTACTGGGGATTGAACTCAGAGGCATTCTACCTCCGAGCTACACCCCCAGCCCTATTTTTGATTCTTTATTTTGAAACAGGGTCTCATTAAGTAGCTGAGGCTGTCCTGGAACCTGTAATCCTCCTGTCTCAGCCTCCCAAGTGCTGACATTACAGGTATATGCCACCACACCTGGCTAGGAATTTTAACAATAAACAAAGTCTATATGAGAGAATGGAAGTTCTAGCTAAGCAGGGATGCCATCATAAGATGCAAGACCAGTTTTAAGAATAACAAGCAATAAGAGTAAAATGATGAAATTAGAATTCTTAAATATCTTCAACATCTTGACTATGTATGTTCTTACCAAAAGCAACATTATGTTCTGTAAAAAGCTTTTATTTGGTATTCAGGATCAGCAGGAGAATTTTTTTCTAGTCATTTTAATACAGATGAACTCTGTTTTGAAGGAAAATGCTTGTCTTGCTCATAGATTGCTCACTCACTGACTCAGTGGTGGTCTCAGTTTGCCTTAGTGAAAAGTATCTCACTTTGCTCAGCATAATTTGTCAATCAGAATAAAGTTCATTCCTATGAATTTACATGCAGGTAATGTTCTTTCTCTCTCTTTTTGGAGGGAGGGGGGTGGGTACTAGAGGCTGAACCCAAGGGCCTCCTGACTCTGAGCTACACCCCAGCCCCTTTTATCTTATTTTTTATTTTATTTATTTATTTTGGTACTGGGGATGGAAACCAGGGGCATTCTACCTCTGAGCTACATCCCCAGACCTAACTTTTATTCTCTATTTTGAAATAGGGTCTTACTAAGTTGCGGAGGGCCTCACTAAATAGCTGAGGCTGGCCACAAACCTGGATCCTCCTGTCTCAGCCTCCCAAGTACTGGGATTACAAGCGTGCGCTACCACAGCCGGCTCCCTTTTATTTTTTATTTTGAAATAGGGTCCCGTTAAATTGCTAAGGCTGGCTGCGAATCTGCGATCTTCCTGTCTCAGCCTCCCAAGTACTAGGATTACAAGCGTGTGTGTTTCTATTGTACAGCCCTAAACACAAACCACTGCATGTTCATGGGAAGCAGATTTTTTTTTTTTTTTTCAGGTTTCAGATAAGGAAGACAAGTACTTAAGTAAAGTGACTTTGCTCAGGTTACTCAAGGCAAAATAGGAACAAACCAGGCACTGACTCCTATCTGGTGGTTGTGTGACCTTGACTGTGGCCTTGCTCTTTGCTTATATATAAAAAGGGGACAAGAATAGCAGCCACTTGATAGGTCTATTGTCAGGACTGACTGAGTTAGTGCATCCAAAATGCCTGGCCCCCTGTCTGGAACATCATTCGCACAATGCAAATCTCTCCCCACCATCCTGGCTTCTGCACTGTACTTTGGCCGGGGTCCACGTGAATTGGCAGGGATGAGGGGAATGCTGGGAGCCGGCAATTCAACGTAGGCCAAAAGCCTGTCACCAACCAGATATAGGATAGAAAATATTAGTACTAGCGGGACATAGTGATGCACGCCTGCAATCCCAGTACCTGGGAGGCTGAGGCCGGAAGATCACAAGTTCAAGGCCAGCCTCAGCAATTTAGCAAGGCTCTCAGCAACTTAGTGAAGACCCTATTTCAAAATAAAAAAAATAAAAATAAAAAAGGCTAGGGGTTTGCTCACAGGTAGAATGCTCCTGGGTTCAATCCCCTGCAGCACACACACACACACCCAACTCCAAAAATAATAGTGTTTTCTATACTATCAATTTTGGACATGGGACATTGTCTTTTTGATGATTAGTATTAGTAATATTTTATAGCATGGTAGAACATATATTTTGAGGCTATGTTAGCAAATTTCTTTTTTTTTTTTTTTGCGGTACTGGAGATGGAACCCAGGGGCATTTTACCTTCGAGCTACACCCCCAGCCCTATTTTTTATTCTTTATTTTGAAACAGTGTCTCACTAAGTTGCGGAGGGCCTCACTAGGTAGCTGAGGCTGGCCGCGAACCCGGATCCTCCAGTCTCAGCCTCCCAAATGCTGGGATTACAAGCGTGCGCCACCACGCCCAGCTTAGCAAATTTCTTTTTGTTACTATCTTACTTCCAACACAAAACGGATTCATGGACTCAGGAATCCTGGCTCCAACACTGCTAGCCCAGTTTCCTGTGTGGAGCCTGAGCTAGGGCTGCATGGTGGACTTTAGAGGGAGTATGTGTAATTCCAGAGCAGCAGAAGTGAGAGAGAAGAGAAGAGGCGGGAAAGAATGAAGTCTTGCAGGACTGCCACAGTGTCCCAAGAAAAGCAGTGTGTTCTCAGGTGCAGGTGCAGAGGACTCCTCTGGCAGGGCTGCCCAGTGTCAGCACAGGCAGGGCGAGGGAGAGGGAGACTCGAGTCTGCCGGCATCTGAGTTTATGGGGTTCCAGGTAGTGTGTCCCCCCACCCCTGTGCTCCCCCTACCCGCACACAGGGCAGTCTTTCCTGGGAACCCTGAAACATCAGGACTAGCCAGTGTCCTTAGCAGGATGTGGGGTGCGCCGCGCCTGTGGCGACTCTGTGGGTCAGGTTGGAGGTGGTGGCGCCTGGGTGTTGCTTTGCATGTGGAGGCTGTGCTGAAACCTGCCTGCCCTCACCCAGGGGGAGGCTGGATGCATGGTGACATTAGGAGAAGGAATGAGGACAGCTCCATCAGTCCTGTCACTCATACAGTGCTGCTCAGGTGTGCTGCTGTGGCCCTCCGTCCTCCATCCTTTTATTTAAGTATTTTATTTTTCCCATTAGTACTAGAGATGGAGCTCATAGACATTCTACCTCTAAGCTACACCCCTCAGCCCTATTTATTTATTTATTTATGCTGGGGATTGAATCCAGGGGCATTCTATCTCCAAGCTACATGCCCCATCTACCCCCCGCTTTTGAAGCGAGGTCTTGCTAAGTTGCTGAGGCTAGTCTTGAACCTGTGATCTTCCTTGTCTCAGCCTCCCAAATACTAGGATTACAGGCCTGCACCATCACCTGGCTCCCACATCCTTGATTCTCAAATGTGATCGCTATGAAGATTAGAAGGGACACATAAAGTAAATGTAATGCGCCTTTCAGTGCATGGCCTAGACCAGGCACTCCATAAATGAGAGACAACCACCGATATCTGAAATGGATGCCAATTTCCCTTAACATGTATATACGCCTCTGGCAATGAAGCCTGAGATTAGAGATAAGACTGAGTTTAGCTGGAAAAACGGTAATATTTAATTCTAGTCTGTATCCAAGGAAATGAGCAAGAAAGCTCATGCTGGGTAACAGACGTCTTGGATGTTTTTAAAAGGCCATCCAATGCTGAGCATTGTGGCACACACCTGTAATGTCAATATTTGGGAGGCTGAGACAGAAGGACTGCAGGTTCAAGGCTAGCCTCAGCAATTTAGTGAGTCTCTCAGCAATTTAGTGGGGACCCTGTTTCAAAATTTAAGAAAAGCTGGGTGTGGTGACACATACTTGTAATCCAGTACTTGGGAGGCTGAGACAGGAGGATCCCAGGTTTGAAGCTGGCCTTGGCAATTTAGCAAGGCTCTCAGCAACCTAGTGAGAATCTGTTTCCAAATAAGAAATAAAATCAGGCTGGAGGTGTAGCTCTGAGGTAAAATGCCTCTGGGTTCAATCCCCAGTACCAAAAACAAAAAACAAACAAACACAAAAAAACCCCCAAAGCCATTTGTGGTGTTGCATGCCTGTAATCCCAGCACTTGGGAGGCTGAGACTGGAGGATCACAGGTTTGAGGACAACCTCAGCAAGTGGTGAGAGTCTCTCATCAACCTAGCAAGACCTTGTTTCAAAATAAAAATAAAATAGTGCTGGAGGTGTAGCTTGGAGGTAGAATGCTTCTGGATTTAATCCCCAGATCCACAAAATCAATAAATACAAATAAAAAAGGGGGGGTACGAAGCTGGGTGTGGTGGCGCAGGCCTGTAATACCAGTATTTGGGAGGCTGAGACAGGAGAATCACAGGTTCAAGACCATCCTCAGCAACCTAGCAAGACCTTGTTTCAACATAAAAAATAAAAAGGACTGGGGTGTAGCCTGGAGGTAGAATGCCCCTGGGTTCAAACTCTAGTACCAGAAGGAAAAAAAAAATAGGTGTTCAAAATACAAAGGGAGTAGCTAGGAAGTAGGATCAATCCCCAGTACCAAAAAAAGAAAAGAAAATAACTCTTTGTAGGAAGATGTGAGTTATATCTTAATTGAGAACTGAGTGGAGAATCAGCTGTCTGGAAGGTTGTTTCCTCTGGAAACAATGGCATCTCATGAGACTGCTTTGTCTTTCCAGGTCTTGAAGCTGCCCTGGTTTCTTGGGCTGTATTAAATGGTTGTGAGAGACCATTATCAGAAGTATCCTAGTAACATACTATACTAGTTGAGATTTGCTAGTGACAGATATTATGGAAAGTTTAAGAACCATGTAGACATCTTGCTTTATGTCAGTGTAGACATAAAGCACTATGGGCCCTGTGAGTTGGGATTATTCAGCTCTGGAGAGAAAAGCAGTGTTGTTGTTAGGCCAAGTAGAGGGTTTGATATGAGACCAGAGTGCAGGACACAGAGATGGAGGACTGCTGAGCCCTGGGGCCCCAGATCACCTGCGGAGCTCAGCGGGAGAGCAGCGTTTGAGAACCCAACCTCCCTGTCACTTAAACCATAGACACAGCAGCAGCTGGTCCCACACCCTGTGGGCAGGGCTGCGTGATTTCTAGCATTTCCTTTGCTTGGCACAGGTGCAGGTGGAAGAGAGAGGCGGGATAGGCCTGTGGCTTGCAAGTCATCCAGAGCTGGCTGAGAGCTGGGTCACCCTGCCTCATTCTCTGCAAGGTGGGACTGGCTGACCTCCTCATGAAGTTGTGCACAGGGTTACTGGATGATGGTGGAAAACTCACTAAGCTCCTGTGGTGGCTGGCTTGTTAGTGGCTCTGCTTTTGGCAGCCCATCTGTTTCTTTCATGTCAGAAGGCGCTGACATTTGAGAGTATCTGTGGATCTGAGGGAACAGTACCTCTTTGTGGCATGCACTGAACAGCTAGCAGCTGACAGGTTTCTCTGTGGACAGCTCATTAATTCTTAACATATATTTGCTCAGCAAGGTGCTTATGGTGACTGATCATGGGACCAACTCTCCTTCCCTGGGGAGGGGATGGGGGGGGACATTTCCTGGGAGGACAGGTGTGTTGGCATATAGCAAATGATGGCAGCTCAGTGGACAGGGTTTCTTAACCTAAGGGTCATGAGAAGACCTCCAGGGACCTAGGAAAATATATGCAAGCCAGACACAGTGGTGCATGCCTGCAACCCGGGTACTGGTTCTTGGGAAGCTGAGACAAGAGGATCGCAGGGTCAAGGCCAGCCTCAGCAATTTAGTGAGGCCCTCTACAACTTCGTGAGATCCTGTTTCAAAATAAAAGGGATGAGAATGTAGCTCAGAGGTAGAAAGCTCCTAGGTTCCATACCCAGTACCCTCCCACCCCTGCCAAGAAAAAAAAAAAAAGAAGAAAATATATACAAAGTGCTATACATGAGCACAGATTCATTTTCTTCTGTGGTCCTGGGTTTATAGGTTTCATCAGAATCACAAAGGGGACTGGATCCCCAAGGGTGCAGGAGCCACTGTAGTGTAGGAGCCACAAATGGAAAGCGCTCTGTGGGTGCAAAGGAACAATTCCATGACCAGTGGGGATTGGAAGGGGTAGAGGTGAGGCCAGGGGCAAGGGAAAGGAGCAGGGAGACCAGATCTGACTGGTTAGTGCCTTCCATGATTGGGTTTGCAGGGGAAGCTTTGTACACAAATGGCAGGACTGGTTGACCTGGAAAACCCCATTCTTGATACTGTATGTTAGTGTGGGGAGCTAGGTAAATAGATGAATGGCAGGATACCACCTAGCACGTCAGCACTGACCAATTCTGAAATGAAAGAAACTCACCTTTCAGGGGTCATCTGTGCCTTGAATTAAAGATGATGCTAGCCATCCAGATTACTTGTGCCTATAGATGTGTATCCATTATCACATTGCTTCTCATGATTTCTTTTGATAGGAGGCCCGAGTGGCACTATTTCCAGTTCACAGAGGGGACACTGACACTCTGGAGCAGGTAGTTGTCCAGGTTAGACTGATAGTAAGGACAGAACCCTCCTAGGCCACCCCACCATTCCCCTATACCACTGATGTCCTTCCTTTTTTCCTTCCTTCCTTCCTTCCTTCCTTCCTTCCTTCCTTCCTTCCTTCCTTCCTTCCTTCCTTCCTTCCTTCCCCTTCCTTCCCTCCCTCCCTCCCTCCCTCCCTCCCTTCCTTCCTTTCTTTCTTTCTTCTGAGAATTGAACTCTGGGACCCTCTACCACTGAGCTGCACCCCCAGCCCTTTTTATTTTTTATTTTGAGCCAGAGTTTTGATAAATTGCTGAGGATCTCCCTAAATTTCTAAGGCTGACCTTGAATCTAAGGTCTTCCTATCTACCCCTCCCAAGTACTAGATTACAGGCATGTAACACTGAGCCAGCTGATGTCTAATTTTCTGACCATGGTACATGATGGGCCCAAAATTGATATTTGTGGAAGTGTTCTTTTTAAAAAGAAGTTTATTTACACATCATAGGGAGATTCAAACATTTAAAGAGCCAAGAAAACATCAAGAGTTCTCCTTTTATTTAAATGTGATCATTTCTTAAATGTATAGGCTGGAAAGTAAAATATGGTAATACCACTTTATTCAAAGCCAGCTAAATTTAAAAAATATTTATCCAAAGCTTATGTTATCACTAGAGATTGAGTTTAGTACTTGAATCCACATTTATGATTGTTGCACTTTAGGGAGCACCACGTCTATTCCAGAATTAAAAAGTCTGTGTAATGTGTTGGAGGGAGTTATATGATATAGATTATCCAATTAGTTTCATCACACACACACACACACACACACACACACACACACACACACACAAGGGAAACCAAGAAATCCCTACTATTCTGTTTGGTTTTTAAATGGTCTAGTTATAATTCATTTTACCTTCACAAGTTATGATATGATTTTTAGCTTAGAAATCCTTTGTGTTTATTTCTTTTGGTAAGCACAAATAATGTAGGAAAAAATAAGGGAGAACTTTGCATTTTATTTAGAAAGGGGAGCAATGAGTGAGTCACAAATGGAGTGCTGAGGTTTTGTTGTTATTATTGTTTCTTTGCAAATTTCCTTGTTTTAGGGATGCCTAAAGTAAGGAGTGAAAGTTTCTCAGTGCCCCTCCCTCATTCCTGCTGTAGGTTTGCTAGGGAGCAGGACTTTGGAGTTTGATCAACCAAGGTCATTTCCAGTTATCTCTCTTCCCAGCTGCAGGGCCCTGGGCAAGTTTCTAGCCTTCTCTAAGTCTCTGGTTAATATGTGGTTAACAGCAGAGACCCAGCTCCTAGGACTGCTGTAAGGATGAAATGAGATCATGCGGCTAATCTCTGTGTACTGTGCCCGGCATGTAGTCAATTCAGCAAACATTAGCTAATGTTAATATTTACTTTAATATCAATAATCATGTTATTATAATTATGTCAATAATATTGTTATTTTGGCTAACAAAATGTTTACATATTTATTATCTAGAAAGAAATATCTGCTTTTCTTTGATGTTCTACTTCATAATTTTGTTGAAAACTGAGATCAGAAGAAAAATGCTAGATTCCTCTGAATATAGCACTGAATAATGGGAAGTCGTTTAATCCTCCTTGCAAAGATTTTGATTTTAGTACTCAAAAGCAGGGGGTATGGGGGAAGGGGGACCCAAAACCCAACCCTTAATTACTTCCCAGATACAGATGCAAATAGAAATAAAACACAGCTGCTGTTCTCGCTCCAAGGCACCATCTCTTCTTGGTACCAAAAGAGATAAAGATCTTCAGTATAATTTTATAAGGAGATAAGAAGATGAATTCCACGATCTCAAGTGTAAACACTGAAGGCCTTATCCCACTGCTGGTTAACACAGGCTGTAACTGTGGCAGCTGCTCGCCCCCACAACCCCAGTATAGATTATTTGTGATGAAAGAAAGCTTTGACTAATAAGGAAAGATTTGATGCATTGGAGCGTATGTGGCCTTTCAGCTTGATATTCAAGAATGGTGCCCAGGACCATTTCAACCTGATGCTGAGGCAGACACAGGCAATGTAGTGAGGGACAGATCCTGTGATTCATTTCCCACTGTTAAGTGTAAAGTCTTTGCCATCACATGAACCAATCCACAGACCATGAAAGTTTTATATTATGAATCAAAAATGTTCAGGAAGCTGTCAGGACATGTTGTTTCTGTCACTGTAATGATTGTGGGGTTAACTTGATTCCTTCCAAGACATGACTATTACAGTAGAGGTTATCTCTTAGCATCACAGGATGGAAACTTCATAAACAAGATGGATTTAAATTTATAGACATTCAAAGCCGTAAGATAACATCAATAATTGTGAACCCTTATAACCATGTTAATAAGATTTTAGTTAGTGACATCTGCTTAAAAAATTCAACCTTGACACAAGCCAAGTGGCTTTGGACAGATGGTTTAACTATCTAAGAGTAGTGCCTGCTATGACTATTAAATAGCATAATTATGAAAAAAGTATTCTTAGCACAGAGTGAACGCTTGATGAAAACATTCAGAGCTGTTATCATCAAGCCTTTTATTCTTTCTGTTTCTTTTTTTCACTCTTAAGTTTCCTACAAGGTAATAGGCTTCTTTTCTTTCTATCAAAATAAGATAATTTCAGCTTGGTCCAGTAACAGTATAGAGCTGTTTATACCAATTACTTTACAACGTGTAGATCAGTGTGTGTGTGTGTGTGTGTGTGTGTGTGTGTGTGTGTGTGTGTGTGTTGTGTGTATGGTACAGGGGATGGAAACCAGGGGCCTTCGACCTCTGGGCTATACCCTCAGCCCTATTTTTTATTTGGAAACAGTGTCTGGTTAGGTTGAAGAGTTTCACTACTTTCTGAGACTGTCCTTGAACCTGCAACATTCCTGTCTCAACCTTCCAAGTACTGGGATTACAAGCATGTGCCACCATGCCCAACTGTCTGTGTGTACCTTTAATTCTCCTTCCTCTCCTCCTCCTCCTCCTCCTCCTCCTCCTCCTCCTCCTCCTCCTCTTTCTTCCTTCCCTTTCTCCCTTCCTTCCCTGGAGATTGCACTCAAGGGCATTCGACCTCCCATCTACACCTCCAGCCCTGTTTTTATTCTTTATTTTGAAGCAGGGTCTCACTAAGTTGCAGAGAGCCTTACTAAGTAACTGAGGCTGTCTGCGAAGTGGGATCCTCCGGTCTCAGCCTCCCAAGTACTGGGACTGCTTTTTTTTTTTTTTTTTTTAATCATTTGAGAATGATTACTGACTACCTTTTTTTTTTTTTTCTCCTTTGTGGTACTGGGGATTGAACCCAGGAGCATTCTGCTTCTGAGCTACATCTCCAACCCTTTTTTGTTGTTGTTGTTATTTTGAAATAGGGTCTCACTGGGTTGCTGAGAGTCTTGCTACCTTTAGTATTTTGCTGAGGATGATTTCTGAGGAACCTGTAATCCTCCTAACATACATTTTTAACCTTAGCAAAAGGAAGATCATATGGAATAATTCTGTTTGGTTATGCTGAGAGAGTTGGCAAAGTTAAGCATAAGCCTGTTGAATCAATAAAAATATCTAAAATCTATAAAACTTAACAAGTCACAATATTATGATGTAATTTCTGACTTGTTTTTCCTTGTGTCATTTCCTCTAAACTTCTCATACTATGTATTTTAGATAAAGCAAAATGTGGCTCATGGTTGGCATCTTATAAATGTTTCTTTGTTGAACTAAAATAAAAGGAAATAAATAAATATTTTATTTGTGGCCAGAGGAGGCTGATCAGACCCTAATTAAACAATCCAGGTTAGAAAACATTTTGCCAAGCCGGGCGTAGTGGCACATGCTTGTCATCCCAGTACTTGGGAGGCTGAGACAGGAGGATTGCAGGTTCATGGCTAGACTCAGCTACTTAGGCCATCTGCAACTTAGTGAGACTCTGTTTCAAAACAAAGAATAAAAAATAGGGCTGGGGAGATAGCTTGGAGGCAGAATGCCTCTGGGTTCAATCTCCAGTACCACAAAAATAGAAAAACAAACCCCAAACATTCTGCTACCTACTTCTCCTATTCAAATGCAAATAACTTGGTTTAATTTCTGAGGATAGGACAAGGGTAAATTAAACTATAAGGGGACTGAATTTTTTTTTTTTTTGTATGTGTGTATGTGTGTGTGTGTGTGTGTGTGTGTGTGTGTGTGTGTGTGTGTGTTTTACTGGGGATTGAACCCAGGGGCATTCTACCTCTGAGCTACACCACCAACCTTACTTTATTTTTGCCTTGAAACAGGGTCTCTCATTAGGTTGGCAAAAATCTCACTACTTGCTGAGGCTGTCCTCGAACCTGCAAATCTCCTGTCTCAGTCTACCAAGTACTGGGATTACAAGCCTGCACCACCATGCCTGGCTTGTTTTTTTGTTTTGAAACAGGGCCTTGATAGGTTGCTGAGGGTCTCTCTTTGCTGAGGTTGGCCTGGAACCTGTGATTTTTGTGTCTCAGCCTCCTAAGTACTGGGATCATAGGTGTGCGCCAGTATACCTGGCTGAGGCTCAACAATTTAATAGACTATTTTATCCACAGTTAGGGTTTCATTATTTGTGGGTTCCCCAAGATGAAATGGCTCAATCTCCTTAATGTAGAGATGAGGAAACCAAGAACCTGAGGATTGAAATGTTTTTATCCTGCTGAGAATGAGCTGCTGGAGGAATTTCCAATTCTTTCCATCAGCATCAACTCTCAAGGGACTTGACTAGGTTATGTGTTTGTATTAACATTTTTCTCTATATCATTCCCCCTCCTACCAAAAAAAAAAAAAAAAGGCAAGAGAAAAACTATAAAACTATGTACAAACCTTGACTTTTCAGTCAGCAAAACTGAATTTAAAATCCCTGCTCTACCACAAAGCACTGGTCCAATCATCTAATCTCTCTGTGCCACAGTTCCCTTATCTATAAAGAGAGGATGACAAATTCTTGTCATCTTCAAAGTAGATACAGCAAACTTTGCCTGGCACGGTGGTTCACACCTATAACCTCAGTGACTTGAGAGACTGTGACAGCCACAACAACATAGCAAGATCCTGTTTCAAAAAGAAAAAATAAAAAGGGCCTGGAGTGTAGCTCAAAGGTAGAATGCCCCTGGGTTCAATCCCCAGTACCCAAAAGAAGAAGTAACAAACTTTGTCTGGCATGGTGGCACACATCTCTAACTCCAGTACTTGCTAGGCTGAGACAGGAGGATTATAGTTTCAAGGCCAACTTTAGCAACTTAGTGAGACCCTAAGCAACTTAGAAGACCCTGTTTTAAAATAAAAAATAAAAAGGGCTGGGGGTGTAGTTTGGAGGAAGAATGCCTCTGGGTTCAATCCCCAGTACCCCACCCCACCCCACCACATACACACAAAAGAAAGAAACAGCACACCTCCATAGATATATGGTTAATAGTATGTGAAGGATTATCACCAATCGGACATATTCTAAGCAATCAATACCCCTTAACTATTATAGTGCAATATAAATTAGAAGTGGGAAAGAAATTTGAAGGGGAGAAATATAGGCAAAGATAGTCCTGTATTTAGTAGGTTTTTGGCTTTAAGCTTCCTTCCAGCCCACATGAAAAAAGAAACATGAATGATTCCAAGTTCACAGGGAACTTACATATTATATATCTATTTATATCAACAGCCAAACTTGAATCTCTCTCACTTCCATCTTTGAATTTCAAAATAAGTTTTTTTTTTGGATTTGGGATTGAATTCAGGGGCATTCTACCTCCAAACCCCTTTTTTAATTTTTTTTTTTTAATTTGAAGGAGGGTCTCACTAAATTGCTGAGGGTCTTGCTAAGGATGCCTCAGTGGGCTTCAAACTTGCTCTTGTCTCAGCCTCCTAAGTACTGGGATTACAGGCATGTGCCACCACGTCTGGCCTAAAGAAGGTTTCTTTATACCAGACACAGAAGTGTGTAGGTTTCAGAGACTTGTTGAGTTACAATAGGAGCTGTCCATGTTTGCTTGAGACTCCTACCATCCCTACATGGACACCCAGCTTCTTGATGGCACCTGTACAAGAGAATCCTCAGTACATCCCAGCTTCAGGAAGCCCAAGACCTGGCAGGAGGCCAAGGACAAATTTGGGATTATTTAGCTATTTCCCTGGCCCACATTTTCATTCATTGCATCTCACACATGGTGAATGCTCAGTTAATGTTTGTGATTTGCAAAAATAAAGGAACATGTGCAGCAGAATGACTGGTATGAGAGCCCTTCCATTTAGGGCAGATTGTAAGAGATTATTTCTACATCAGGCAGAATAGACTTTTCATCCAACTCTGATGACAGTGCTCTAGGCTTAAATCTCAGTGTTCTAAATGAAAAATAAAATCTATGTGAACTCTTCTTCCCTGGGTACTGAGGTGCAGTGACTTGTGTTATTAAATGTCAGAATGAAATAGAGCCAGTTTTCTTTAAAAAAGGAGAGAAGTATAATTCTAGTACTTCGGGTATCTTTTGGAATAGTATATTATCCAATTATATACCTAGTCTAGACACATACGTCATTATACTTTGTGCAAAGTAGTGCCCAACACCTTATACCTCAAAGAGATAGTAGACTCTTTGCTTGAGATATCACCTATAGAGAAAATGTAGAAAGGTTATACTACAATAAAAATACTTCTAAGTCTGCATTTTTTTTTTTTTTTGTGGTGCTGGGGATTGAACTCAGGGGCATTCTACCCCTGAGCTATACTCCCAACCCTATTTTTTATTCTTTTATTTATGTATTTATTTTGCTGTACTGGGGATTGAACTCAGGGGCGTTCTACCTATGAGCTATACCCCCAGCCCTATTTTTTATTCTTTATTTTGTTTTTTTTGTTGTTTTTTTTTGCAGTACTAGGGATTGAACTCAGGGGCATTCTACCTCCGAGCTAGACCCCCAGCCCTATTTTTTTATTCTTTATTTTGAAACCGAGTCTCACTAAATTGCGGAGTGCCTCACTAGGTAGCTGAGGCTGGCTGCAAACCCGGATCCTCCAGTCTCAGCCTCCCGAATTCTGGGATTAAAAGCATGCGCCACCACGCCCGGCTCTATTATTTTTGAAACAGGGTTTCACTAAGTTGCGGAGTTGCGGAGTGCCTCACTAGGTAGCTGAGGCTGGCTGTGAACCCGGATCCTCCGGTCTCAGCCTCCCAAATGCTGGGATTACAAGCGTGCAACACCACGCCCAGCTTAAATCTGCATTTTTTAAATTTTGGGGGAGTATTGGGAATTGAATCCAGGGATGCTCTACGTCTAAGCTATACCTCAGCCCTTTTTATTTTTTGAAGGAGGGTCTTACTAAATTGCTGAATCTATGATCCTCCTGTTTCAGCCTCCCAAGTACTAGATTTACAGACATGTGCCACCATGCCCAGCTAAATATGCATATTTAGATATGTAAAATGCCCTACATATTCTCAGGAAATATTGAGAATGTTTAATTTACATGGTATGCTTTTTTTTTTCATGTATTTATTACAGCTAAGAGTCAATTTTTTTTTCTTCTTTTTTTGGTGGTGCTGGGGATGAAACCCAGGAGCATTCTACCTCTGAGCTACACTCCCAACCATACTTTATTATTTTTTAATTTTGAAACAGGGTCTTCCTAAGTTGCAGATCTTCACTAAGTTGCTGAAGCTGACCTTGAACCTGTGATCTTCCTGTCTCAGCCTCTCAAGTACAAGGATTACAAGCATGTGCTACCACACTTGGCTAAGAAGCAGTTTCTTTTCTTGAAATCAACATTTCCAAATCAATTTCCCCTTAAACCTCTTTTCGTTTATCCACATTCATAAAATTGCATGGGAGAAATGTTAGCACTTATTCAATGTGGTCTTTCTTTTTCTTTTTTGTTTCAAATTAAGTATTTCACTCCATTACAAGCTAGGTATCCTTTATATATTATAGAGGAAAATCAATGGGAAGGTGGTTTCGAGTAACCAGGGTTCACACAGTTAGGTTAGTTGACTTGCTTCCACATGCTGTGCAAGGGTCAGTATTCAAATTGTGTGGTAGGGACTGGGCCTGGTGGTGCACACCTGGGATCCCAGGACTTGGGAGGCTGAGACTAGAGTATCACAAGTTTAAGGCCAGCACACTTTGTGAGACCCTGTTTCAAAATAAAAAATGAAAAGGGCTTGGAATGTAGCTGAGAGGTAAAACCCTCCCTGGGTTCAATTGCCAGTACCATATGCACGCATGTTGCAAATGGTGTGATAGGATTTTACTGAACCAAAGTGCAAATCTGTGTAACCCTTTTCCTCTTTTTCAGCCCCACTCCTTTTACCCTGTCCAGAGTTAACATGTCCCTGAAAGGCACACCAAGGGTAAATACATCTGCACTGCAGAAAATTGCTGCCGACATGAGCAACCTGATAGAAAATCTGGACACACAGGAACTGCATTTTGAGGGTGAGGAGGTCGAATATGACATGTTTCCCAGCGATTCCAGGACTCAGGAAGGTAAAGACTGACAATATGAGGGGAAGGGGTTCCTCAGGGTTGGTTGGCAGAGCACAGTCAGAAGTAGCCTGCGGCTATCAGAACACTGGGCTGAGAACTGTCTACCAAGAGGCTTTACTTATTTTACCAATTAGGGTTCTCAAAAGGATGCCTGCAGAAGAATCTCATTTACATATTTGGAATGATCTCATTTACATATTTGTTTTCTAGCGTGCATCCCCTTCTCCGCTATCTACAAAACGCAAGGATTTAAGGAGCCGAACATACAGACGTACCTCTCGGGCTGTCCAGTGAAAGCGCAGGTCCTGGAGGTGGAGCGTCTCACATCTACAACCAGGGTCAGAGCGCTTGCCAACTCACCTCTTTCTGGGGGGTCAATATGTATGAATTAATTAATACATTGACTTTCACTTTCTTTCCTCCTAGCTGTGACCATATTCTTGAAGTTTTTTTTTTTTTTTTGCAGTACTGGGGATTGAACCCAGGGGCATTCTACCTCCGAGCTATAACCCCAGCCCTATTTTTTATTCTTTATTTTGAAACCGAGTCTCACCAAGTTGCGGAGTGCCTCACTAGGTAGCTGAAGCTGGCCTCGAACCCGGATCCTCCGGTCTCAGCCTCCCGAATGCTGGGATTACAAGCGTGCGCCACCATGCCCGGCCATATTCTTGAAGTTTGTGTTCGTATTTTATTTGTCACTTCCAAATCTCCATCATCTCTCAAGATTTTGCTTCTTTCTCATTTAATCTTTCTTGTGGGAAGGTACTGAGGATTGAACCCGGGGGGGTTCTACCTCTGAGCTATACCTCTGGCTCTATTTTATTTTGTGTTTTGAAACAGGATCTCACTAAGTTGTTGAGGGCTTTATTAAGTTGCTGAGGCTGGCTTCAAACCTGGGAACCTCCTGTCTCAGCCTCCCAAATACTAGTTTTCATGTAATCTTTATTACCACACTCCTCTTTCCTGTTTTCAGGACAATGCTCTGTTTTTAAAGCATTTGAGGCATTTATTAACTTAATAAGGTGCAAGGTGCCTTTCCTAGCCTTCCTCTCTCCCAGTTTTCTGTTTCATTTGGGCTTTCTGGGCATATCCATCCCATCTAGGTATAAGTGTAGGGAAAGTTCTATTTTTCTAATGCTTGTTTAGCAAGAAAATGCTGGTCTTACTTGGCTCTTAAAAGAAAAAATGTCCAAGTGCTGTGTGCATGTATGTCACTGTCAGCATGATTCACATTATGATATGAGACTATAATGCACCAATAAAAAAATAAAAAAAAAAAGAAAAAGAAAAAAACTGCAGCTGGGCGTGGTGGCACCAGCCTAGTACTTGAAAGGCTTAGTCAGGAGAATTGCAAGGTCAAGGACAGCCTCAACAACATTCTATTTTTAAAAAAAGGAAGAAGAAAGAAAAACTACCATGATACAGGACTGGCCAGCACTGTTACTCAGAAGCAGTGCTGAGATAATTTTGCTGGTGGACTCTGCCTCTCTAATTTGCTCCTGAGACTCCCTCTTTGAATCCTCATTCACACGCATTTTCATTGAGCGTTGTGTAAGCTTTAGAGTGAATTGTCTTCACCAGTCCACACCGAACCCTTTGGCACAGACTGGACTAGGGAAAGCTGGTAGGTAGCCCTTTTTGTTCTGTTACTGTCTGGATTTCATAGTTGTCCAGTGTGGCAGGTGAGGAAAGTTCCTACAGGGCAGTACCCTGCAGGAACTGGGGATTGAACCCAGGAGCATTCTACCTCTCTACCTCTGAGTCTCCCAAGTACTGGAATTATAGATGTGTGCCACTGGACTGGATTTGTTATACCCTTTTTAGAACGAAAAGGCCTGAAGTGTTGCTCCTGACATCCACTCTCTCTCTCTCTCTCTCTCTCTTTTTTTTTTTTTTTTTTTTTTTTTTTGTGGTACTGGGGATAGAACCTGGAGCCATACTACCTCTGAGCTACAGCCCCAGCCCCATTTTTTATTCTTTATTTTGAAACAGAGTCTCACTAAGTTACGGAGGGCCTCACTAAGCAGCTGAGGCTGGCTTCGAACCTGGATCCTTCAGTCTCAGCCTCCCAAATGCTGGGATTACAAGCTTGTGCTACCACACCTGGCCCACTCCCTCTTCTTTCTTACCTCCTTTAATTCCTTGCTCATTTCTTCTACTTGTGGTCTAGACCTCCTCAGTACTAATTAAGGTCTTCACTCATTATCTCCTTTACCTGGTTCCTGGTTTCCAACATAGGTAATGTCACACACACACACACACACACACACACACACACACACACACACACACACACAGAATGAGAGCACAGGAGAGCAAGGAGGGGGTAGGGAGGGAGGAGAGGGGGGAGGGGATTTGTAGGAGTTTGTCTTTGGTGTAATTCAAAGTTTGTCTTTTGTAATTTATCAGATAGGCATTTAAAATAATATTATTCTGGTAATTGGTTAGTTTTGAAAAAAAATTTACCTGAGTACTTACACAAAATATGTAGGCTGAATTTAAGTACACTTTCATGTTACTTATCAATTTATTATTGTTCATTGAGAGAGTTCATTTATATTTCATCTAAAAAACCCCCAACCATTTTCGTTTATCACCATAGGTGCAAAGTGTTCATCTGTACACTATTGAATTAACACATGGGGAATTTAAATGGCAAGTTAAGAGGAAATTCAAGCACTTTCAAGAATTTCACAGAGAGCTACTCAAGTACAAAGCCTTTATCCGAATTCCCATTCCCACCAGAAGGTAACCATTTCAGAATTAATATAAAGTTATCTCACCATACAAATTGGATGGAAAGTATATTTTATTTGTTTTCTAGGTTACCTGGTCCATTGTTGGTAAATATTTTCTATTATTATTTGCACTGGGGATTGAACCCAGGGGCATTATACCTCCAAGTTATACCCCTGGTCCTATTTTATTTTGAAACAGGGTCTCACTATATTGCAGAGGGCCTCACTAACTTGGTGAGCCTGCCTTTGAACCTGTGATCCTCCTGTCTCAGCCTCCCAAGTACTATGGATTATAGGCATGTGCCACCACGCCCAGCTATCTATCTATCTATCTATTTATTTATTTATTTTTTAGTGATACTGGGGATCGAACTCAGAGGTATTCTACCTCCAAGCTACACTCCAGTCCTAATCTTCCCCCCCCCCCCTAATTTGGAAATAGAATCTCACTAAGTTGCTGACAGCCTCACGAAGTTGCTGAGGCTGGCTTTGAATCTGTGATCCTCCTGTCTCAGCCTCCCAAGTACTGGGATTACAAGCATCACTATGCCTGGCTGAGACTGTTTCAAAATAAAACATATAAAGGGTTGGGGGTATATGCTGGAGTTACAATGCCCCTGGGTTTCATCCCCAGTACCAAACAAAAACATACCTCATGAAATATATTATGAAAATTACAATAAATAATTATCTAATAAATGTCTGCATTGTATGTGTGTGTATGTGTCTGTGTGTCTTAGACACACATTTAGAAGACAAAACGTCAAGGGCGAGGAGCCCCGAGAGATGCCCAGTTTGCCCCGGTCTTCTGAAAACATGAATCGAGAAGAGCAGTACTTCGGTAGAAGGGTAGGTCCTCTCTATTCTGTTGTTTTGTATGGAATTTGACAGCACTGTAGATGGATATTTCTCTCACCCACTGGTCATGGCCCTGGCTGGTTGAACCTTTCTGGAACTAGCTAGGTGCCCCACCCTCCCAAGCCTTGGAGAGGGGTGCTGTCCTGGAAGAGGGAGAGTGTTAGGACTTACATCATGAGCACACCGTCCTCCTGCTGGGACCTTCCTGGCTTCTGGCTTGTGAGTCCAACAGTGACAGCATCATTGTGGGGTTTGAGATCTGCTGCTCCTTGTTTCTTTTTATTTTTTATTTTTTTGGTACTGGGGATCGAACCAGGGGTGTTGTACCTCTGAGCTACATCCCCAGTCCTTTTATTTTTATTTTGAAACAGGGTCTCTCTAAGTTGCTGAGGCTGGCCTCTAACCTGAGATCCTTATATCTCAGCCTCCCAAGTACTGGAATTATAGGCATATGCCACCAGCGTGGCTATAATCTGAATATTTTATGTTCCAGAGGGGATATTTGGTTTCTCTTTTGTAGTTGTCATCTTATTTAATATGGAATAATATTTTTCAAGATACTGAGGCATAAATTTAGATAAGTTTAGGTTATTGTGTGCACATGTATGAGTCCAACTGAAAAGGATTATGCCTATTAACCTCTAAGGATTCAGCAAAACAGTGCTAGATTTTGTATCATGGTCAGTACACTTGATGTAATGTTGCTCCAATGCAAAAAGTCTATACTAACCCTCCCCCCTTCCCCATACACACACATTTTAACTCTGTGTTTAACCGTGTGTGTGTGTGTGTGTGTGTGTGTGTGTGTGTTACTGAGTATTGAACCCAGGGGCATTCTTTTAGACCTCAGACCTTTTTTTATTTTTTATTTTGAGACATGGTCTCACTAAGTTATCATGTGCTGTCCTTGAACCTGTTATCCTCCTGTCTCAGCCTCCCAAGTATTTGGATCACAGGTGTGCAACACTGTGCCAGGTTTTAACATATTTGAAGTCAGGATATATCTTATTAGAAAGTCTTTTTCTTTTAAAATCTCCCCCTTTTTTTCTTGAAAGCTGTTAAACATTGTGATGTATCTTCCAATAAGCTAAATGTTAAAATTAAAAAGTACAGGTTTTTGGTAAAACCAACAAATAGTTTGAAACTACCTCCTATGGACAAATTCTGTTCTTCTAGCCATGGAGAATTAAGAGCATATATAGCTCAGGTCTTGTCAACAATTTATAAAAGACCTAAGCATATGAAATGTTAAATAGCAAGAAGAGATTTAAATGATAATTAAGAGAGCTATAGAAATAATACTTTAATGCTATTTAGTATTCCTTGCCCAGTGCTAATTTTAGTAAATAACTGAATAACTTACAGAAGTTAAGATGAAATGATGATCTCATCATTGTCATTATTTAAATTTTTCTATGAGCCCAATGTGGTGACACATTCCTGTAATCTCAGTAATTGGGAGGCTGACGCAGGAGGATCACAGGTCAGAGGCCAGTGCTAAGTAAGTTAGAGAGACCTTGTTTCAAAATAAAAAATAAAAATGGCTGGGGGTATTGTTTGAAGATTGAATGGCCCTGGGTTCAAACCTTCCATATTTTTTTTCTATAAATATGACCACATTAACTCATCTTAAATATTTGCATTACAGAAACAACTGGAAGATTACTTGACAAAGATACTCAAAATGCCCATGTATAAAAATTATCATGCCACAGTAAGTACTATTCAGTGGTTTTAATTTTGAAATAATTTCCGAAATAGTACATTCTGAGCTAAATTTTGGATAATTTCTAAAATTTTGGATAATTCTTTTATCCATCTCTACATTATCCCTTGAATAAAATAAATTAATGAATGCAAAACTGACTTGTCAGCAAGGATTCAGTTCATTGTTATATGATACTATTTTTAAGGTTTTAAATAGAACTTAGTGTTTATAGCAATAGGTTTAAATGAACTTGAGATGCTACTATGGGCTAGGTTTTCTAAACATCAACCCTGTTCTTCCCTTGGGCTTCTAGAACAATGCCAAAAGGCATTTCTAGCTCCCAGGAAAAACTGTTGAGTAGTAAGTGATGAAAAAAAATAGGCAGAGTCGGGCACCCTGAGATTGCTTTGATTGCTGTCAGCTAGGCCTGTTTTTGCAGTTGAAAGTGAGAAGCATGGGAAAAGGAGGAGGCAAAGAAAGCAGTCTTGAGAGATCCAAGAAAAGGGAGCAGGGTGGTGGGGCTTAGAAGCCGCCACACAGATTAAGTGTGGGAGGAGGGCAGCTGGCCAGCAGGAAGAAGGGGACTTCACAGTGTCTGCATACAAGGAGCTCTGCCCTCTTAGAGGCCCTTGAAGGTGAGAGCTTTTATTCATTTATTATTATTATTATTATTAGTAGTAGTAGTAGTAGTACTCCTGGAGATTGACCCCAGAGGCATTCTTCCTTCAAGCTATATCCTCAGCCTGATTTTATTTCTTATTTGGAAGCAGAGTCTCACTAGGTTACTGAAAGCCTCTCTAAGTTGCCGAGGCTGACTTTGAACCTGCGATCCTCCTGTTTCAGCCTCCCAAGTACTGGGATTACAAGCATGCATCACCACGCCCGGCTAGGTGAGGCCTTTTAAAATGATCAGCTTCGGTGGGCATGGTGGCGCACGGGGAGGCTGAGACCGGAGGATCCGGGTTCACGGCCAGCCTCAGCTACCTAGTGAGGCACTCTGCAACTTAGTGAGGACCCTGTTTCAAAATAAAGAATAAAAAAAATAGGGCTGGGGGTATAGCTCGGAAGTAGAATGCCCCTGAGTTCCATCCCCAGTACTGCAAAAAAAAAAAAAAAAAAAAGATCAGCTTCCAGTTATCAGGAGGTCTGGATATCTGAGAATGTCTGGATTATTATATCTCTGCATGTGTATAGACTATGTTGCTATGGGGTTGTATCAATGTGTAGGATGCATGTGCAGAGTTTAAGAGGAGCTAAACCAGGTGTAGTGGCACATGCCTGTGATCCCAGTACTTGGGAGGCTGAGTGAGACAGGAGGATCGTAAGTTTGAGGCCAGCCTCAGCAACTTAGTGAGACCCTATTTCAAAATTAAAAAAAAAAAGGGCTGAGAATGTAGCTTGGAGGTAGAACATCCCCTAAGTCCAATCTCTGGGACTTAAAAAGAAAAAGAAAAAAATAGAAAAAGGAAAAGTCAGGTGAATTGTGACTCAGCCTGTAGTTTAGAGAGCGCTGTCACATGAACCCATGCATGGGAGAAGGAAGCCTTGCGATTCTTAGAACAGGAAGCCAGAGACTTGGCTCTGCTGAGTTTCTCAGGGGCACGAGTTGCCCTTCAGTGTCTCCAGGACTATTCCATGGAGGCTGGTCCAAATAGGTACCCATTTGCTTCCCGTACACCCAACTGATCTGTATCCTGGCACTAGCCCCCTGCTGCAGCAACTGGCACTGGGGCACTCAATGAACCTGAACTTGAAGGAATGTCTGTGGCTTCACAGTCTCGGAGAAAAGTTTTCTCAGGACAGCTAGTGATTTAGGCTCCACCAGAGGATCTCAAGAGGAGGAGAATGAGTGGGACTTTCTCCTTTCTAGGGCTCAGGAACATGTATTACTAGAAATACCACTTCTGTTGCCCTCTCTAAATCAGACATTCTGTTTCTGTAATGGAGAAGTATCTAAAGGTACACTGATACTGTGTGTAGTAACTGGCCACTTCTCTTGCTTTTCTGCCTTCCTGTGACTTGACTTGTACTATTTCTTTTGGCTTGGGGACAGTACTTGGTGAGTTGAGTCTATATATTATACTCTTGTTTCTGATGGTTACTAAGATTATTCCCTTCAACAGCTGAATTCTCCCAAGTGATTCAAGCTCTATATGTATATATACTCAATATATACATATATAATATAACAATAATAGCTATATATAATATATATCACACATATATACATATATGTATGTGTGTATGTGTATAATGGGGATTGAACCCAAGAGCACCATGCCCAGCCATATTATACCCTTTCACTTGACATAATTATGTAAAAGAAATAATGCTATTTAACTGAGATGTACAATAATAAAAACTCTCAAACAAGAATTCCTTTTCAAGCCAGGCTTGATGGCCCAAGCTTGTAATCCCAGTACGTGGGAGACTGAGACAGGAGGATCGAAGGTTCGTGGCCAGCCTCAGCTACTTAGTGACGCCCTCTGCAACTTAGTGAGACCCTATTTTAAAAATAAAGAATAGAGCTGGGCGTGGTAGCACACACTTGTAATCCCAGTACTTGGGAGGCTGCGGCCCGCCTTAGCTGCTTAGTGAGGCCCTCCACAACTTAGGGAGACCCTGTTCCAAAATAAAGAATAAAAAACAGGGTTAGGGGTATAGCTCGGAAGTAGAATGCCCCGGGTTCAATCCCCAGTACCGCAAATAAATAAATAAATAAAATAGGACTGGGGGTGTAGCTCAGAGGTAGAATGCCCCTGGGTTCAGTCCGCAGTACTAGTACCACGAACGAGTGCGCACACACACATACACTCACACACACATACACACATCCCTTTTGTGTTCTGAAAGTGAACTAGTGTCATCTGTAATATGGAACCCACTAACTGGACATTCCAATTAGTAACCGGAAAGTGCTCACCTTCCAGGGAATAAAAGGAAGAGGAATAAGGAAAAGTAAATGAATCTTTTTTTTCTTACCTAAGCTTAAAAGGAGGACATAGAACAAAATGCACAATTTCCAAGAGAAGGCCCTAAACAAACAGGATCTTATCTTAGTCCTAACTTGAAGTAAATCATTTAACTGTTGTGACTCAGATTCCTCATCTCCAAGAGGGAGATTAGTAGGAAACCTTCCATAAAACATCCCACTGATCAATAAGACTGAGTCTGCCTCTCCCTGCATTTGTAAGATGAATAACTTTAACTTGAGGGGAAGAGAGATAAAGAATAAAGATTCATACAGAATTCCCATTCCAACTGGGTGGAAGGGCGCACTCTTCTTTCTCAAGATCCAATATCAGAGCCAAGAGGGCCTCAGACCTTAGTCTAGCCTTAGGATCCTCTCTGGATGGGTGGTGTTCTGCATTCCTGGAGAACCTGAGCCCCACCCCTTCACCAGGGAATGAAAGGGGCCTCTGAAAGTCACCAGCCAATTATAGTACAAACATTAGTTACACCTCTGAGCAGCTTCTTCAAATGTAAACTAGGATTGACTTTTTCTGTCTGCTTCCCAGAGATAAAATGAGAAGTTAGGGCTGGGGTATAGCTCAGAGGTAGAATGCCCCTGGATTCAATTCCCAGTACCAAAATATATATATTATGTATTTCCAAACATGTGTAAAAATTTCAAGATAGTGTATATTTCATTGGTTAATCCCAGTTATAAGCCCAGATCAAGTGTTTCTGTAGCCTCTGTAATGTCACACCAGCTGGGCCTGCTCACCCTCCCCTCCCCTGTAACTTTATAAGTACTTTCACATGTGGCTGGTATGGCTCTGCCCACAGAACTTTGTTCAATGTTTAACCTCCCCTCTTTGCTTCCTGATGCTGGGAGAATATTCTTTTGTCTTTGTTTTTCTATCAAGGCTGTTATTGACATGGTCTCGGGACCACTGGCAGATTTGTGCTTACGTGGCCAGCCTCAGCTACCTAGTGAGGCATTCCGCAACTTAGTGAGACCCTGTTTCAAAATAAAGAATAAAAAATAGGGCTGGGGATGTAGCTCAGAGGTAGAATGCCGGAGTTAAATCCTCAGTACAACAACAAAAAAAGAGAAAATCTAAGCTGGGTGTGGTGGTGCATACCTATAATCCCAGTACTTGGGAGACTGAGACAGGAGGATTGCAGGATCAGGGCCAGCCTTAGCAATTTATTTATTTATTTTTACTTTTTTAGCCTCAGCAATTTAGCAAGACCCTGTTTCAGAATAAAAAATAAAAAAGGCTGGGGGTGTAGCTTAGTAGTAGGGTGCCCTTGGATTTAATCCCTAGTGCCAGAAAAAAAAAAAAAAAAAGAA